>JAVQKC010030205.1:0-36644 GCA_036025475.1 Philypnodon macrostomus | reverse complement strand
AAACTTGGTACAGTGATTCTCCACAGTGTACCCAACATAAAATATTATTATGACCCTGCCCTACAACAAACAGGAAGTCGGCCATATTGGATTGAAATTGGGAAGTCAGGTATATTTGACAGCCTCTAACTTGCACATACTTTGCCCGATTAGGCTCAAACCTGAAATACCTAATTACCCCCCGGACCTGAACACATCTGACTAATATGATGGCAGTTACCTCTATAGCGCCCCCTAAAGACTGAAAGAAGAATGTAGTTTTAGGGAATTTTACAAAATTTGGTAAAAACATCCTTCACAAATCAAAAAAGTCAAATAGAACCTTCCCATGTTTGTAATGGTTTGGGGGCAGGGCCTCTTAATTGCTCGTTAACAATATAAAAACCCTTAGAAATCACACAATGTCTGATTAAGGTGACCGTTGTGGCAGACGTATGGCGGCGTTTCGCGAATATACACCTTGCTGTCAGGGACGACAGCACAGACCTAGTTTTGATATTACTTTTAGTATAGACTAGTACTAATAAAACAAAAAATTTAAAACCCTACTAGCCATCAGATTATCAGGAGGTAATGTACAGTATAGATAAAATCCTTTGGCATGTTTCTTGACAATTTCTTATCCATCATTCAGGTTCAGCTATCTCTGAGAGTTTGAAGCTTCTTCCAGGAACACTCATTACCTTGAAGCAGTTGCCAAGGTATTCAGTGTGATATTCAATACTTCTGTTTCCCATCCCTCCATTCTCATTTACACTTGACACCTGACATTTGCATAATGGCCTTGCTCCATCTCCTCTTCCTCTGCAGAAGTACAGAGGGGGTATATTGCGTGTATATTTGTATGCTAGTGCTAATGCTAGTGTGGTGGTGGTGCCAAGGATGTATGCAGATATCAGGATGTGTGTCGCAGACAGGGGTTAAATGACTTCCTACTTAATCTAGCTCATTAAGCCTGCCGAGAGCTCAGAGTGCACCACATTGGCTGATTTGGGACAATTTGCGGAAATGCTAGCAGGATCAAGAAAATGTGTATGCTAATCAGGAATGGCATGACCCCAATCAGGCGGAAACAGATATTAGGGCGTCAGGGAAGGAAATAAACAGACAGCTTTGTTTTCTGAAAAGATACTGGGCTACAACTGAGCCGTTTAAATAAAATACACTCAACAAATGTGTGATATAGTTTACAAGAAAATGTAGCATGTTCCACTTACAATATAACTTTTTCAACTTCTAACTTTTTCCAATGCCAAGTTTAGTAACCAATAGAGAAAGTATCAAAAAAGACCTAAACGCATGTCAAACCTCCTGTTGTTACACAATAAGTTGGTGGATGACCTTGACCAGTCACAACATAACGGGCTAATCAAAATCAATTGCTCTTGGAAGCTTTGCTAAGCTTGTTCATCAATCTTGTAGTGAACCCAGGTATCTAGTTGCATTTGGTGTGAGAGAGTACTACTGGCAAATAAGTAAATCAAAGGGTAAACATTTGACAGACAACACTGATACCCATTCATTCTTACACTGACATCAATTACTGGGCTGGAGAATGGCAAAAGTTGACCTCGAGTTTTGGTCCTTAGGGAATACAGACTTCTAGGTGAAGATAGTTTACCAACATTTAGTGTCTGTACTTGAAATTTCTTTATGGAGAACTTGCAGATAGCACATGGCAAACATAATAATAAACATGTTAACAAATTGTATAATGAAATCTGAATTTAAAGTATTCAAATATCAAACTTTTCGTATAGATAGAAAAAGTCACTAGGGACTTTTATATACAGTATGATAAAATGGAAACAATGTAAATATATATAGTAGTAAATCCCTAATATAATATTTCATTATACTGCCCAGCATTGTTGTTCTCCATACCTGTTTCCTCTGTGTTTTTATAATACAGATACAACTCTGATGTTGTTCCCGGCAGAACCCTCCACATCACCTTGATCTCTTCATAACAACACCTTCTAGCTGTGCCTCTGGTCTCGCCCACAGTCAACCCCATGCACCCTAGACCCCGCTGCCTTCTTTGTCTAACAGACTTGGTTGTAATACCTATATGCTCCTACATTTAGACTTCAGACCACCTGCCTTTTAAGCAATTGTTTTCCTCCAACAATATCCCTTGTACTTAAGTCTGCAAGTGTGTTCCTCTACAGCTGAGGTATTCTCAATTTCTCCACACATCAAGTGCCTCTGTCTGTTAGTAATCAAAAAAGTCATGCGTTGTTAGGTGCGGAAAAGACAGATAAACACACAATACATCTTGCCGACTTTTCGCACAAAGCTAAAGCACCAAGCAAGAATCAAAGAGTCTTGGCGGCTGATAAAATATTCTTCATACCTCTGCACATACTGTAAGAAATAATGCGCTCCAGTTTTCATAATATACCAATTTGTCACAACGGCATGCCTCGAATATTTATCCCTCCCCCACACATCGCTTGTAGCTGGAAAGCAAGACGAAAAAGAAGCTGGAGTCGAGTGTAACGTCGTACTTAGTAAATTGAATTTTGAATCCAGGGGGGAATAAATACTACAGATAAAGACCTCTCTAATGTGCTGAAATCCATTAGAAATCTCATATTCACACATAGCAGAAATCACATTACAAGATGCCCCTAATGTTATTTCACAGGGTTTTTGCACCAGTGTTCACTGCTTGTATGAGACACTAACATCAAACATAATGGATTTTCGCCTTTTTCCCCTCTCCACCTCCCTCTGTTGTTCATTCCCTATCTCTAATAGTTGGTGCTTTCCAATTTGGTTTTGAAATTCCCATCCAATCTTCACTGTACTTGATGGAAGTTCTATTTCGGGGTGGATAAAATGAATTCAGCACTATTTGGGGAGGACACTTACAGACAGAAGGGGGCTAAAGGGAACACCTACTTACCAGGAAGTTGTTTGTCAATACAATACAGGACACATATTAGTTTGTCATGTCTCACTAATTATATAACAGTGCAGTAGATGAGCCAATAAAGGAAGCTAGAGGCATTGTGCATGAAGTTGACAACACAAGTACCAAACAACTAAGGATCATGTTTAATGGAAGATTTCAACAATGTCTGAGTTTTAATTGCATCTACATCTTACATCCATTCAGTGACTGGGCCGCACTATAAAATAGACATAATTCTTCCTGTAAATATGAGGGAACTGTGCATTTCAAATATGTTTTTTGGTAATACATGAATGCATTACATACAACTCACATAACAAACACAGTTACTTTGTTGTGAAGAGGCCTCAATGACTCAATGAGTATAATGTCACTATGGTAACAATCTGAAATACCAACTAAACTGTCAGTAAACACTAACACTAAACAACCAAACTAAATTAATGAAAGAAGTGAAGTTTTCCAATGTTCACTGCTATTTGATTATTATTATTAACAATTCAAAAAGAAATGACTATCTCTGAATGAAATCACAAATTTACGCTATATGGCCTTGTAATATGTGTTGCATATAGTATAAGGTGTGAGTTGAGGTAATCGTTTAACCATGTGCATATACCCTTATCTGGAGTTTTCTCTGACAATAACACAGCCCCCACATGTCCCGCCCACACACAGCAACACACACAAACAGGGCCACTTCAGAAGCCTGGACCTAGACAGGGAAAGCAGATCAATCAATTACATCTCTGCTCCAGCAATCAAACAAGGTTATTATCAGGCAGTGGCTCGCCGACCTGGAAAGGCCTGGCCAATCAAAGACTGCTGTGATGTGGGGGCTGGCACTCACTCATGTGACAGTAACACAGAGTGGCAGCTCATGTTGTCAAGGGATGGAAGAATGGAAAGAGGAAAGATACGCAGCTGAAAAAGAAAACACAGGGAAATGTGTAGGACAAGAACAAGATAAAACGTGTAAATCCGACATCTCCTGTGCGCATCACCTTGACATCACTCGAGGATGGAACAGGATGCTGTTGCTCGTAAATAGACATGTTTTAGAAGCAGTCTTTAATGCCATTGAATTAAAAAGCTATTCAACACATGGTGAAAACATCTCTTCATAGAGGCTCAGTAATTCCCTCCTTGGCAGCAGTTCAGTCTGGCAGTTATTCACTGAGCATTAAGGGCATTTTGTCCTCCCACTTCTGTCCTTCCATCACAACAAGTCTGACGTAGTGCATTTGTCTTAATTAAATTATTGTACACTCAAAAAATTTCCATTAAATGACTATTCATAACACAATGAAGAGAGACATAAAATGCCCAAATCCTGGGAGAATACAGACCTAATCTTTTATAGAGGCAGCCAATGAGACACAATCAGGCTCTGTGGGACACAGCATCCATGTGGTCCCCAGGACTGTGAGAACATCTGTGCTATACTGACCTGGTCATCTGGACCAACTTCAATCATCTCAGTCTGTGTATATAAAGATCTACAGATTTATTATACTGTATGTTTACATACAGGCACAGTCTGCGCCTCTAATCTGGGCAGTCAATGACAACCCCAGCACAGGGCTAAACCTGAGGGACTTTCAAAACCCACTTCATAAGAAGTCGATTGCTAGCCCTCATACAAAGTGAAGCCATAAGCTCTGACTGACGACTGTCTGCTCCAAATAAGTCTGTTGAACAGGTTGCCCTGGGAACCGAGTCTGATTCCATTTTGGGGTGGATAAACTCAATCAAAGACTTTATCCACCTTCTATAGCCACAGAAAAGACCCCTGCAATGATGGATCTAATCTTCTGCACAATATATGTGTCTCTGTGTGTGTGTGTCTGTGCTGCACACATATTGTTCATTAATCTGTCTGTAACATGTAACACGTGAGGAAATTAAAAAACTCTGCAGCTTCATAGAAAGAGAATGAAGTTGCACTTTTAAGTGATAAAACTGTAAATTATTATATACAGCTAAACATGCATGTCTCTGTGTTCCTGTGGAAAGTCAGACTGATAACAAGGCAGAGCTGTATCAAGTGACTGGACTAAAAGTGCCTTGAATATTATGTTTTTTTCACTAACCTAAGTAACCATGTTCAGTTTAGACTACCTACAGGAATATCTATAAAAACGAAAGGTCTACTTCCTGTTTTTTTATACCACTATAAAAATGTGTGTGGTTTTGATTGTTGTTGTTTTACCTAATGCTCCTCTTATCCACATCCTCTTTAGAAACTCTCTCTTAAACTCTCTTAATATTTTAATTTCATAATCTCCATCTGTTTCTTTCCATTTGTTACTGGTCTCTTTATTCTCACCTCTTTGTTGCCGTTTCTTTAAATGCTGCAATATATACAGTCCTTTTCATGGACACTAGAGTATGCACGGGGCCAACTTTAATTCAGGCAACACTATGTCACTCAGATTGTAATTGTATGTCCTCTCTCCAAAATAATGTTATTTTTATTCCATCATTGGTCCATATTTTGTCCTTGGCCACTTTATCTCACTTGTGCGTCTGATCACAGCACCACGGAGCATCATCAAGTTTTGTCCAACACTGTTTTGATGCACGCATGTGACACATGAACCCTTTAAACTTGTTCCATCGTCCTTCAAAACCTATGCATGGCTTTGATAGAAAAACAGAATATGTTCTTGCGGTGATACAGCGCAGGTCAATGTCAAATTCACCGTTCTAAATATTAAATTACCTGTATTTCAGAAAAAAACCTAGGCCTAAGCTGTTGTACCTGACAGCAAGGTGTATATCGGCAAAATGCCCCACACGTCTACCACAACTGCTATGGCACCAACGGGCACCTTAATCAGACATTGTGGGTAATTAGGTGTTTCAGGTTTGACCCAAATGAGAGTTTGTTGATGTTCAGCAGGATTATTGGCTCAATTAAAGTGCTTCAGCGCATTCATTAGTTAATTAATGAATTGTCATTAATCGTAGAAGTACCAAAATCAATCCAGTTCAGAGTCTTCATATGTAACTGACCAGAAAAGTTGAAAAAGATCCGGCAAAGACTTTTTGAGTTATTGTGTTCAGAGCTTAGGTAATTAAATAATTAATTACATAATTAATATTCATTGTAAAAGTACCAAAATCAATCCATTGTAAAAGACTACTAAATACCACTAAAAAGAGCCCAAGCATCTCCCATACCACAGTTTGTGAACCACTGCAAGAAGCTTTCCCCATTTTACTAAAACATTGTAAACAGTCACATACCAGCTCATTAGCATGCTTTGACCAGGCCAGGTTGCAGACTTGTGATCCGGTGTCCATACACTGAAGTGGCTGTGATGTGAGGGTGTTCCAAAACCGGATGCAACGGTCAGCCGTCCCTCCTCCTGATGCCAGCAGGCCGTGCTGATGAGGCGACCAGGCGATGGCTTTCACTGCGGCCAGGTGATCCATGTATGTCTGAACTGGACTCAGCGAAGAGTGATTCCAAACCAGCAACTAACAAACATAACATTCTCATCAAGGACTGTAATTATGAAGTAAAAAATTAAAATACAATAAAACAATATGCACCTTATTATCATTTCCCCCAGAAGCTAGCAGCTGATGATCAGTGCTCCATTTTAAGCCACACACTTCTTGTCTGTGGCCCTGCAATCGTCTCTCAGACTGAAGAGGAGGAGTTCGCATATCTCTTTGAAGAATCATGCGGTCACGGCTACCTGAAGACAACTGATCAGCGTTCCAGGCTAGTGCTCCTGTGAGGAAAAATAATATTACAAAAAATAGGTCACAGAAAATCTTTTCTACAGCATTCATACACCATACTGCAAGTGGTTCTGACCGACTCTGGCTGTATGTCCTTCTAGGGCAAATAGTTTCTTCCCAGCACCAGCATCCCAGATTTGAACATAGCCTTTGTGAGTTCCCACAGCCACCAAGTTACCCTAAAAGAACACACAATCACTTTAGCAAAATAATTGGACAAAAATTAACTTCTAACGACTGTCTACTGTATGTTCTCACCCTTTCAGACCACCCAACTGATGTGACCGAGTCTCCCTCCACTGACAGATCACACAGTCTTGTTACCTGAGCAATATACAAGTTAACATCCACAGCTTGTATATTGTAAATAAAGAAAAAATATATTGTACATTACCTGGCTTGTACATGCACTCCAAAGGTAAACACATGTGCCTAAGCCAACACTAAGAACATTGAGAGATGACCAATCCACCAAATTCAGATAGAAGTCGTCCTGTAGCTCAGGCGCATCAAGGACTTTGAAAGGGATCTTGGAAATCTTACGGGTGGGTTTCCTTGGTGAACGCAGCAATTTCTGACTAGAACAGAGAACGACAAAATGTGTCCAGGAGCTAATGTATCAGTTGTTGTTATCTACAGTAATGCTGATAAGTAGTTAATCCTACCTTTTGTTTGATACAGGTGATAGCGAGTAGGGTGAGATGTTCGTGCCATTGTCAGATAGTGACCTTCTAGTGTTTAGTGTGTACTGCAAAAACAGAGAACACAATCACGTTATATAAACTCTAGTCTAGTAATAGACAATAAAATAAACGGAGCATATACTGTACATTGAATAGACTTCTCTTTTCAGGAGTTGCAGGCTGGAGACGTCTATCTTCTGTTTGAGGATCATGAATCTTTTCTATACCAGCTCCTAACAATTCATTCTTTAACAGAGCAGAATAGGCCAGCCCATCTGCTTCAATGAAAACAGGAATGTGATTCATAAAGAAAAAACACAGTAACAACACTTCTAAACTTATATAAACACTTATAGCATTTAATTTGAGTACCTTTAATATTATCAGTGGAGGCATCTTTAGTTTTTTTATTTTGGTTTTGTGACTTCTCATTTTCCTTTAAAAACATAAAAACGAGTTTAGCAAAAAACTAACACTCAAACGTAAGTATTTCCAAGCCACCTTCAAAATATATAACAATCGATTATTCATACATTTATTCTGTGAAAGTTGATACTCCAGTTGGCTCCTGCTCTTGTGGGAATGAATCTGTCTCCAAGCTTACTCGGCGATGTTAGTGGGGATCTGTTGGGGGTCTGAAATGACAACATGTCAAACAACCTATGCTTTAAGTTTATTCACCAGGAATTAATAGAATATTGTATGTTAACCCCAATGTTGCATCAGAATAAACAGGTAAAATTGCTTACCACAGGACTCAGGTTGTCATTCTGAATGTTAATTTGCCGAAGAAGACGATGTTCATACTCTGCATCCATTCTTATAAAAGAGCTAGATTCAGCAACAGAGAAATTAATGGATATAAGTTAAGAATACTATATCATTTGTCAAACAGTAGAGTCAATTTTAATAGTAGATGCTGATTATAGAACACGTTTGTGTGTTTGGTTGGCACTAAGGCTTTGTGAAACGCATTTGAATCTCCAATATGTTCAAAATACTGACAGATAATTGGATGACATTTTTATTGTGTTGTCATAAGCCAATTGAATTCCAAGATCTAACTTAAACAAAATCCACATGACACAAATCTGTAGCTACAATTACAAAAGAAGCATTTGAGCCCTGTTCTTGTGGTTTGAGAAGGTAGGGTATCCAACAAATATTTTAAATTGTATCTTCATCCAAAAATACAGGCAGGCTATCTGGAGAAACATAGCTTAGCGCTGGGCTAGCAAAGAAAGAAAGTGAGTAATCACACCGTGTCAGGCTCTGACAACTCACCTACAACAATGGGCAGGGCCGTAACACCCGCACAGAAGCAAGAGCACACCCGGGAGATATGGTTTTCGAAATATTTGAAGCTCTTTGGGTAAATGTTTTCAGGTCTGATGTTTGAAGGAATACAGTTAGCTAGCTGGGTTGAGACCAGACCTGTGTATTGTGGGAAATGGAGGCGGTATCAAAACACGGAAGAGCCTCTGGTTTGTTTATGGATGTAAGGCAACTGTGTCATGGATCTATTTTAAAAACGGGTTATACAAATGTTGTTTAGCAGTAGATTCATTCTTATTGATTCTTATGTTTCTTAACCAAGAACTACCTAATAGTTTTTAGCTTTCCGAATTTTGCCCAAACAAACCTAAAAGAGGACCGTGCCGGGTAAAAATAAACTAATACAAATGCAGGAAAAACTCTAAATTAAACTAAATCAAGACTCTAACTAACTGCCAGACAACGGAGTGCCTTCATTTGTACTGTGGTACTGCGCTAATAGGCAGTATGGTTTTGTGTTGTTAAACGTCGACAGGTGGCGTAGTAGTTCTATTAGGATTAGGAAATAGACTGACTGAAGAAGTTCAAGAAATAATGCACTGAACTACGTTTATAGGTTTATAAACCCGCACACATGTGGGCAGGCCATATATATTTTATTTACATTCAGCTATATATCTCTTTTTAAACTTTTTTATTTACAGCAAAAAACTGAAAGATATTGACTTTGGTTTTTAATATTTGATTCACATGCCCTATCTGGTCCCAGATTCCAGGCCGACCTAGATGGGTGTATAACAAGATTAATGTTCTGTGTGTGCAGGGGCATGGGTGTAATCATTTTGTGTTTGTGCAACTCAATTGATGCTTACTCCAGAAAGTCCAGCCAGCGATGCAGTCTAGTCTCTGACTCTGAGTCAGTACAATCTTTACTGGTGATAACATTTGATCATAGATTTTCTCAGAAATTTTGCTGAGTAAAAAGAAGAAACTGATTAACTGATGCACAACACAGTTGTACAAAGATGAAGCACCTCACATGGTGTCTGCATGTCTCCTTCCCAAATACATCCTCATAACTCTGGCGCCAACAAGAAAATCCTCTCTCTGACCCCTCCCCTGAAGTGACCTCTAATTATGTCATGCGAAAAAGCTGTGTCCTATTCAAAAGCACTCTTAATAAAACTCTGTTAATTATGCTATTTCTACCAGGTTTTTGTCACTAGCAGCAAACACATCTTCTCAATAAGTCTGTGTCAATTCAGCCATGTCCTTTTTGTGCTTCACAGTACAGGAGCAAAGACATTAGTCTGCACAATGAATCACTTATTATTATAGGAATTGACTGTTGTCACTAAATACAAGACACATACATGAGTGAAGTAACACCATTCCCTAAATTTGATTAGAATAATCGTAGTCAAAAAATCACCCTAAAGATTAATACTGTTGTTTATAATGCTTTGTTACTGATCATTTAAATAGAGTCCTCTTTAATACAACATGTTTTCCATTTCATCTATAAAAAGCAAGGTCTTTGTCTGTCACTGCGGGTAAACATCTGTGCCATTATGTGATTTATTTCATGACATGATGTAGTGTTTGGATAATATTGATTTCTATCTGCAATCCAGATGTCCAGGTCAGATTAGGTTCTGCTGTCAATTGTGCACATGTCAAACATTGTCAGCTTGAAATTGCAAAACATATTAAAGTACATGTGAAAAAGCAAAACGAGACATAAATGATTTAGATAATTGTATGTTGTTTTAATTCATTTAAAAAATGTTATTTCCCAAATTGTAGTCATCTCCAGTTCAAGACATGCTTACTCTGGCCATTGGCTGTGTTTTTAGTCCTAACATGGTGCCAAAAAGTCCAGAAGTTGGTTGTCTCTTTAGTCCTGGCTTGGCCCAGCTCGGCTCTGCTCCTAATCCTTGGGCTGTCAGAGAACCCACTCTGAACTCATCCTGCAACACAGGAAAACGCTCTAATTGGGGGATTTTCTACATCATTAACTCTGATCAGCAGCCACCCCTCCTCACTCTATGGACTATAACTCCCACATTTGCACTCTATTTTGATATTTTTGCCTATTTGAATTTGCAGACCATATTCTCCCTCTTACTGTTCGTTTTTTGCTTTGCTGTGAGTTAAGAATGTGTTGAGTGTTTCACTTTTCTTTTGAGCATAAAGCATAGTATATTTCAAAATAGTTTATTTCTTTATTTTAGTTATACCATTAATACAACAGTATGGATCTGTCTAAGAAAGTGATTCACACATGTATAAAGCCTGCTAGCATCAAGGCACTTGTCCTTCTGTGAACATGTGTTGTAGTGGCTGTGTCGGCCTGAAAGGGACCAATTAGGGAACTGGGGCCTGTTGTTGAGGCCCCCCTGGAAAGCTCTGATTGATTGGAGTCTCATCTTCCTAACAGGCTGGCACACTGCCATTGAAGACCAGCTCTCTAAAGAGAAATGGGAGGGGTAGAGCACTGTATGACAGGGTGAGAGACAGGGCACCACTGTTAGTGGAAAAGAAAAGAACATGTCTCTGCCTATGTATGTCATCTGACAACGATTACTGTAGTAATCTTGGATTTTTCTGTGGTCTTACTAAGATAAAAAAAATACTGTGGGAATGAGCGCACATAAGCTGAGAGTGAATAACAATAGGCCAAGTTCTAATAAACTATATTTATTTTCAATTCTTTCAAAAATCAAAGAAAAATAAAAACAAAACATACAGGACAAACATCCTCCATATTTCCACACAAAAGCAAAACCTAAGTCTTGTGCATTTTGTCTATTAACTAACCTTTGGCTTGGCATTGGTCCACCAGTTCCTAGGCTCCTAGGTTCCTAGGTTCCTAGGTTCCTGGAACGGTCATGGGAGTCAAACAATAACATTCTGTCTTTGCATTTTAGAGTAATCAAAAATGATCATTAGCAGGTCTCTGAGTCACATTTTCACATTGCCCAGACCCAAGGTTTTTAGGTTAAAATGTTTAAAGAAATAAAAAAAACACATTTGAATTGCACAAAAAACCTCCTCTTCTTCTAAAAAGGATTCTTTCACATTTAGTTGACAATGATGTAGAAATATATATTTGATTGTATTATAATTCTATTAGAGGTAACAGCTGGTAAAGGACTAACATGGCCCTAGCAGCTATACAAGCCATCCAAGTGTGATTGAATGCCAAAAAAAACTCTTATGACAAAGTGGATGCAAGGGGCCATTTAATGCTGCTGAGACCGTTTCCTACACAAAGCCAATGCACTTGGATCAATTGTGCAGAACAAAGAATAAACTATATGGGGTGCTGCATCACATAGGGCCTATTCTGCCGCTCTGAACATACACACAACGCCCAGGCCCAAGCTGCCAACAGGTCTATCGTCTCCAGCAGCCACTCAAGCAAAAAGGCTTACATCATTCACTGGCCTCTCTGTTAATTTAACCTGTTTATATAAGGGTAAATCATTTCAGCTTGGCAAAAAAATTATAATGTGCACAGTTTTTTTGGTATATTCTGAGTTCCAAGGTGCTTCAATATTTAATGGCCAATGTTCAAAGGTAAATTAATATTTGTCAATTTTCAATATCTTTTTCACAAAGAAAACTAAACATAACAGCAAAATCTGCCTTATTGTGTGTTTTTCTATATAGTATGCTATACACTTACACAGTAATATGAAGTTTTGTACAGTCAAATCAAAAGAGAGAGAGTTGCCAGTTTAGTCTCAGCAGTAGTAGTTTAGTTCTTGATGTCTGGTACTCTTTATTTAAAAAAAAACAGAAACTGTGTGGCTATCTTTTTATCCAGCTGCCAGTCACATGTGTTGCCAGGTTTGTAATCACATGGGTTGCCAGGTCTTGTCCATAGACTGAATGTGCTCCTTTGCTTTTATTCTCAGAGCTGCGATGCTGGAGCTCCGCTGGTCTACGTCCTCCAGTGGGTATTTGTCAGGGTATGGAGCTGGGCATTGGTAAGGGGGAGGAGCCATGCTCTGAATCCCTTGTTCCATGGAAAGGTGAGGATGAGAGTGGTTGGGATGAGGTGCAGAGTTAAGAAAGCTGTGGCTGGGGTAGCTGGGCTGGAGGCCTTGAGGTGGACCCATAAAGCCTGGTATGCTGTGTACCGGAGTAGCACTGGATAGAGGAGAGGTCAACCATGGATCCAAAGGGAGAGAGTTGGTCATTGAGCTCATGCTGGTGTGCACAGGTGTGTGACGATTGAACGACAACATAGGTGGGTCATGGAGCTTCATGGTGCTGGCATCCAGTTTTTCTTGTCTGCGCCATTTAGCCCTGCGGTTCTGAAACCACACCTGAAAGAAGGCAATGCAATCATTAGTATAAACATGAACAACACATACTAATGACACCTATAAGATTCTTATTAATGCCGATTCTATAAAGAATTTAAAAGGTCCCAATGCGACCGGCAAAATTGTTCATTTTATAACTCAAATTCTAAGCCAGTCAAAATTCGCAGATACACTATTTTCAGCTACACTCTATGATTTGCTACTTGCCTGGACGCGGACTTCGGGGAGATTGACTTTCATGGCCAGTTCCTCTCGGCTGTACACGTCTGGGTAGTGGGATTTTTCAAAGGCACGCTCCAGTTCATGAAGCTGATAGGTTGTAAATGTGGTGCGGTTGCGCCGGTGCTTCTTCTTGGGCAGGTCGTCTTTGCAAGAATCTGGAGACTTGCTTTCATCACTCTCCACACTCTTCCTCAGTTCACCCAATTCTTTGTCACATTTTTTTGTGAATAAACTGGCATCTATTAAACACACATGTAAGTGAATTAGGTTATTTGTTTATAGACAAAGACTTTTATCAATATACAAAACTATGGCAAAGCATAAGGGATTGTTTTAATCAAGAATAGGAACAGTTTCCAGTAGAGCAGATATTAGTTTAACATCTGGAGCAATAGACTACTACTGGAATTTCCCTGAACTTTAATGTGGGTCCAAAACGTGTGTTCATTATCTTTGAAAAAATATCCAATCCAACATAAAAACACACATATAAGATATTGACTACTAACATGCAGTAAACCTTGGAACAGTGGCTTGTATGTATGAACTATAACTTTCATTAACATTATCAGGTGTTGATAGAGTTAAAGAAAGAGGTCACTGGTCTCAGAGATGACACTGCGAGCTGCGGCTCATTTATCCACCTCTCATTAAGGAGCCATGACAAAGGCCATGCTCTGACAAAGCCAGAGGTCAGGTGTGGTTCAATGCCCAGGCTTTGGCCTGTCATCCCATCACAGGCTCCAGTCTGAGGCTGCCCACTGTTTATCGGCCGAGCATCTCCCTCAAAAAGGGGTGACACCACGCTCAGAGAGCTGCTCACTGAGGGGGAACTGGGCTAACTTCACAGGATAGCTCCACACAAAAGACTGATGTCATTGGTGTTGATGTGAGTCCAACGGAATAAAAAATGTTTTATAAACTCATTGGCCTTCATTTCTGTAAAAATCATTTTTCACTTAATCTCAGAATTAATTTTTGGGTTTCCAAAAACCACCGACTACTGATCTTGTACTGTAAAATAGGTGAAAATAACGACAGATTAAATGTAATAATTTTGTCTCTGATAGATGCCGATAACAAAAACAACAACACAATTTACAATGTACAATCTAATCTGTGCAGATTAGGGGAATTCCACAAGGGGATGGGATTGTGCATGGGGCCATAAACCCCCTACACCATCTTGTTCTGTGATTTATCTTTCAATCGAAGCCAATGCTGTTCACAGCTAATGCTTTAGACATCAGTGTATATAACACATTGATTTGGAAAGTCTAAATCACGGGACACTGCAGCACAGTGGAGCTGTTACTTCACTTAAGGACAATTTTCTCTTCATATGCACTGTGGTCAACATAAAGTAGTGGCTGTGTTTTGTGTTGTGGCCAGACGCACCATCATAGTATTGTTGCTCTGAGTCGTCCCTCACAGCGGACAGGTGACCACTGTAGTTTGAGTTGGATGAGTTCTCCTGCTGCGTCTCTGACTCCACCAGAGCCTCAAAGTCAACTTTGTGCGGTCCCGAGCTCCCAGATGGACTGAGCAGGTCGTGGTCTTTACTGAAACCTAGAATGACGTCGATGCTGTGGACGTGTCCCCCAGTCGCTGCACCTCCGCTCTTTCCTAAATCATGGAAGTTACTCGGTGAGAGACAGCTGTCATCCACCATGTTCATGGTATCCAGTGATAAATGCATTCAGGCGTCTGGACAGTGTCCTACAGAACAGAGAAAAGAGACCTGTGGATAAGAGAACCACCAAATAAAAATGACCTGCAGATTTCACATGTGACCTGACTGCCCGAGTGACTCCCCATATACTTATACAAAGTACTAAACCTGCTTAACCTCAGCACAGATCAGTGGACTCAGGACTCCACGGTGGGAAGCTATAGGCGAGTTGTTTAACTTGCACTCTATTACTATATATCTTTTTTTATATTATAATAGAATTTTTATATTAAAATAGATTTAGTCTTGCTTCGGTCAATCTTTTTTCCGACATTTATTAAGATAAGAAAAACATCTCACCATCTCTATTTAAATACTGTAGGTATATTGAAGTAGTATAGTAATGGTTGTGGTTTGCTATTGATTAATTCCATTTGACTTAATCAATAGGAATAATCATCACCAATTATTTTGTACTTTAGTGTAAAATTATTTATTGATGCATTGTCCAACTGCTAAACATATGACACAATATAACATACAATTTAGTTGAAAAGACACGCACATCCAGGTGAGATAAGCTTGTGTGCTGGGTCCAAAAATGTGCAAGAATTGAAATACAAAAAAGTAGGATCCGAACAACAAATAGAGCTCCCAATTTTTTATTTTTCTTATTACTCACACCACATGTGACGTTTCGGACATGCCCGAAACGTCACAATATAACATACACCAATAAAAGAAACTGGTTTGTATGTGAGTACATGAGACCTTACAGTAACTTTACAGATAGTTGTATTAGGCTATTAATGGACTGGGTGCAATTCCTAGGTAAAGAAAAAAGTTTGATTGTTGAAGTAAAAACTTTGTTGAAACTCAATTGAAACATACCTTTTAGACGTAAAGTATGATGAACGTTGCTGCTGCACCTTCACCTGTTTCTCCCAGACTCCAACTTCACTTTACACTCTTCCACCAATCAGTTTCTCTGCATCTCTCCAAAGCACTCCTATAGTAAATCTCTACAGAAAAAGTCCATTAGAGGAAGACTAAGTTTGCGAAAGTCCAGACTTCAGCCCGGTGTGCATGGATGTGAGCGAGGAGAGTGAAGTGGAGAGCGAGAGGTGCACCAGCAGAGGGTGAAACGAGGGGATTAGGAAAGGGTTATTAATTGGGATCCTTCCCCTTTAAGAGTGATTGGCAGCTGTTTTCTGCTCAAGCAATTGTTTTAAATGGCATTTCCATTCATCCCCCACAGCAGGAGGCCAGTACTAATGAAGCACATACAAGACTTTATTTTCAAAATTATATTTCAACATTAAATATTTTAATGTGAACATCTAAAGAGTGGAGATACATTTTGAAAACTAAATATATTCATATTTTTGTATTATTATGATTTCAGCTTATACACTAACAAGGTAATCAAACCATATCCTCTTGTGATTTTGTTATTACATTTTTGTAATTGAACATTAATTAGTTAAGAAGGAGCTGTATCGTTTGCAAGCTGCTTAGTTTTATCAGACGACAATGTAAGCCCCCTGTTCCCATTAGAAGTAAGCGCCGCTAATGTGTAAATGCGCAGTGTCAGCTTAGCGAGGGAAGAGGATGGAATGAGACGGGGGCACGTACAGAAACTGAAATAGAGTAAGAGCTGTTTAGAGTTTGTATTAATACATAAATAGATATTTAGAAATGCAGTGGGGTCCTAAAGGACTCAAAGATTATTGAGAAATTATTTTAATAATTTCTTTTTAATTTGGTAGTTGATGAATAATAGTTTTCAACTGTAGTTAGGTGATAGATATTTTTTTATATATATTATTAACATATGCTAATATTAAAGTGAAAAAAAAATCTGGAAATTGATACATAATCACATTAAAATAAAAAATTTATGAATTATTTTATGTTTTTGGTTCATTTTCCAAGGTGAATTATTTGCACTAAAACGTACAAATGAGTTATTTAAAAAAGTGATTATATATATAGATATATATTATATAGATATAAATGTTGCCCGACAGTGATCATTGTCACATACACACTTACAGGCTTTGACCAAGAGACTGGAGGCTGCTCAGGACAATGTGCCAAGGTAGCAGCCAAACCACAGAACTAGTGCATACGTATTACAACAATTGACATTTTCATAGTAAAATGTCAATTGTTGTAATACTGGACTTGTTCTATGGTTTGGCTGCTACCTTGGCCAGGTCTCTCTTGAAAATGAGATTTTGAATCTCAATGGGACCTCCTGATTAAATAAAGGTTAAATAAAAAAATTAAATAATTACTGCTGCCCCCAAATATACTTTACCACTATGTGTGAATAACATAGTGGGTAAAAAATAATCTATCAAACTAAAGGCAAAATAAAGCATTGTGGACCTTGGTTACTTTCCCTGGCTACCTCACTGATTTCCAAACCTGCTGTTAGGTCAAGACTTACTAATAAGATCTGAGTTAAACATATTTGACTGTTCATAGGGAGTTTTACACATAGCATTTCCTATACTACTTCACAGCTTGGTCTTTGTGAACAGCAGATGAGTTTTCTCAGACAACGTCTTAAGTTTAAACCTATATTGGCTCAGAAAGACATGTTGCAGCTTTGTCTTGTCCTCAGATGGTCCGTGGCACAATCCTCTATTAGGTCATGTATCCCAAGGTGCTCAGGTGGTCCTGGGCTCACATTTGTTACAAGGACCTTTTTTAAACCACTCAAATAAATGTAATTGTTAAAATAAATAATCATTCATACGTGGATACATAGTTTGACAGTTATGAGTTTTATTTATAAGTACCACATTTTCTTTTATATTAGGAATCAATTGAGCACCAGACCAATCTAGAGCTAAATCTTTAATTTATTTCTCACTAAACTCGTCCAGCTTGTCCCAAGAGAGCATTAGGAAATCACAGCAGATTGAACAAATTGTTGAGGTCCTTTACATGTTTGCCATAACAACAACAGAGGGATCAAGCCTCAATTTTGTCCCATCTCCCAAGACAATGACAAATACCAGGCTTACACAGATTTAAATGTAGTCATTTCTTCCTAAGGAGGCAGTACACAGGGACTCACTGGTTATATATATATAATACAACATCTGCCCAAATTTCTCTGCTTAAAGATGAGTAAAAAAAAAAAATACAAGCACCATCTGAAAGGCTGGTGGATAAATCAATGTCAGTGACAAAAGTAACAAAAATCCAAATCTCAATTTATAAAAAAATAAATAAAATACTTTACTGAATTTACAGATACCTTAAATTGTGCCACATAGAGACATCAATTTATTTATTTTTTAAATTTGGGACTATTAGCCAAAGCTTGTTGTACATTATCATGATCTTGTTTGCTTATGGCGATAAACATATGGCACAAAGCCTGAGTAGCTTAGCTTAAAAGTTTGGCTTATTATTTAGATAGATAGATATCGTACAAGTAAAGTTTGTTTTTGCATAGAAACCTCTCAGGTTAAATATTGTACATGTATTAAATATGTTTTTCATTATGTGGAGTATTTTTGGTTTACAGGTAATGTGTGTGTCCATGAGCTGTTAGTCTCAGTGCTGCACAGTTCACCATATACTATATAGTATTTACTTATGAATGGTGTTCTCTTACTGAAGTTTGTGTTTGTCCCATCCTCATCATCACAGAGTAAACCTCCGCCGGACAGTTCTCAGGAGGGTTCATACAATCACCTGTCTCCACTGACTGTTGTACCTCCACCAGAGCCTTGCAGCAAAGACAGTCAAACTCAACATTAGTAAAAGCATTTTTCACATTTAAAACTGGAGCAGAGAGTTACAGTATTGTTTGGTCAATTTTCTTAAAGAATATTAGCATATAAATCAAGGACGTGCGTATTATTGTCACAAAGTTGTAGTTAGTTACATACTGTGAGACTGTTATAAGTGTTTTCTTATAATGTATTCATTGTTGTCTCAGAAAGCAGTTTAGTTTAATGTGATTATTTGTGAACATTTACTCTAATTAGCAAGCTATCACAGCAATCAGAAGTGACACCGGTAGTCAGAGTTTAATGCAGCCTGATCCTGACCACACTGAACTGGTCTCCACAGCAGATTAACGCAGGAGCAGTGGGCAGCACTTCCACTGTAAATCCTCTTCCAACACCTTCACCAGCTTTACCACGTCATCTTACGTCAACAGCCAGTCTATTTCAGCCTTTTACAGCATACAGCACATATTATTTTTTGTCACGGTTGTGTGTATGACGCACCTGTGATCTCCTGTAGTTTCCTGCTCAGACACAGATGATGCTTAAGCGACAAATCTAATCCTTCTAATCTCAGGCTCTGGCAATGAACCACCGACACACTGACCCAGAGTTACATAATTAGACCTCTTCTTTGTCTGTGTGTGCCACAAAGTAAAAGGCTACTGTAAGTGAACAACCTTTCATTCTCATAAAAAGAATAATACATAATAAAATGAATATGAATTTATTTTACTACTTAAAAACAAACCTCTTTCTTCAGAGCTTCTGGAACAGTCCATTTGATGGGCAGCTTGACATTATCACACTTCTTTGAATCCACCTTGGTCAGGCCAACATTACGAGCACTGTGGGCCACTTTCACAGATCCCAGATACTCCATTCCTTCACACACATCACTGACAGATAACTGGCAAGTTAATACCAAACATGTGTACTACAGTAAACTGTGTGTACTTACAGTACTTACACTTACATACTTACATTTTAGTATTTGTTCAGCCTACCAACAAATGAAGCCTCTGGATTCTGGTCTAGTTTAATAATGAGGCCACTACACATAGAAACTGACTCAATACATCTGCGCAGAGAAACTGACTCCATAAATCAGCACATTTACAACATTAAAATGCATATTTTTTCTGTCCCAAGTGTGCAAATTTCATGGATTTTATTTTGATTTAGGTTTGATACAAATTACCTAAATAAGCAAAATAATATATAATTTCAGTGCACTGTATCTTTGTCATGAGCTCTGTCACGATATACAGTTCAAGGATAACACCTAAAAACGCACTAAGCTTTTGTGCTGCAGCTTACTGAAAAATGAAAATACAATACTAAAAATATACATTGCTATTTTTGTAATATGTTTACAATGATGAAGCTTCCAAAATATTACATATTGTGATTTGTAAACAGGTTGTTTGATTAATAGGACGTAATGACAGTGGTCTCTCTCAAAGGCCTGCGTAGTGACGTCGCATAATGATCTTTACTGCCACCTTCTGGACAATATATTCTCCCTTATAACCAGCTGGAGTGAGGTAATACATTTAAAATATAAACAACGCTCTGTCACTGATTTGTTCAGAACAGTCAGAAAACAAACTCGCCCCCAAACTCGCACAGTAGGATAATGTATTATAAAAGTGTATAGCCTACAAATACATGCTAATAAATGGCTAATGGTATACCACACTCACTGGCCACTAAAGTGCGACAGTGCCCGCCCTCCTCTGGTTCCTGAAGTAAACATCCCATTCATTTTTGCCGTAGACTTTTCGAGAAATCCATATTTTAAGGTCGATGGAGGCTATCAGCTATGTGATATCTCACGTTCATAGCGCGAATATCTTCAATCTAAAAGGGTATCTGAAAGTTGTAAACAAGGAAAGCTAATCGCTGAGTTTTCATATAAAAATGATTTCTTTTAGCTGAAAATATTCACGCTATGATCGTGAGTCACCACATAGCTCCATCGATCTTTTAAACTCTTAAGATATGGATTTTTCCAAAAGCCTATGGCAAAAATGAATGGGATTTTAACTTCCGGAACCAGAGGGGGGCGGGCACTGTTGCGCTCTTATTACCCAATCATATGTCAATGAATCAATGAAGCGTTTAGTCATGGACATGTTCAAAAGATGAAGTTGATCTGATGATGTTGAAATTGCATGGTGATGCCAGAGGGCTGCTTTAAGTGTGTGATAAACAGCTGATCTATTGGGATAATATCAAGCGAGCACCAGCTCTGTGGGAGAAAAGGCCACACTGAAGCCAGCGGTCAGAGCAAATCTGTTCAGTAACAGTTGTTAGAATCAGGCTCTGCAGACAGTCACTGGATGTACAAAACATGAGGTAAAGGGTGCATTTAATGAGCGATGTATTATGTTGGGCCTGACCACATAGATATTCTTTAGCAACACAAGACAAAAAATACAATGAATGTATTAATTCTTTTTACTCTACTTAACTGGTCCGATTAGGCCTATTTCATTAATCTCGGCCTATTCCAATGAAGACACAACCCAGGCACAGTTGATTATTTTTATTACTTATTCCTCCTCACTTTTAAGCAGCACTACAGAGGAAAACAAATAACATTCACTCTTTTTGATTTAAATCTTAGATGATGCTTTGAGTAAATAAAATAGACCTGCACAATAGATTTATATTAAATGAAATTATCATTAACATTTCTAAAGTAAAAAGACTATGAACTCAACTTCAAAACATCCTTTTTCGTTATTTGTGATGCAGGCACAAGAACAGAGGGAAATGTAACTTTAGGTCTTGATTTTTCAGTCAAATGAGACTCTTCAGCTAATATTAAAACATAAATATTGTTATGCATATTGTAAATGATAAAATAAATTCAGCATTCAGTAACATTGGAATTTAAGCGCTCATTTCCTTCAGCATGCTTCAGACTGTGCAAAACAAGGGTTTCATCTTTAATATTTTCTAGTGTGATTTCATGCCTTGTGAAAAATGTTAAATTCAGACAAAACATTCAAGTTGACACTGCCATACCCAGTCTTCAGTATCTCAGACGTTCCTAAAGTTAGACTCTAGAATATTCCAACTGTGTCTGTGCTAGTCTGAACTTAGTCACAATGCTCCTACTGTTTTATATTTTATTTGAACAAAGAAACCTCTGAATGCAGAATATGAGTTGCAGCTCATTGGAGGAAAACAAGGATTGTAGTGCTACAAGAAAAAACAATGAGTTTCTTGTTGCACTGTTTAAACACACATTTGCAGGAAATTACTATTTTACTGAAATCCCCATTTTTATCATTCCTCCAAAAGCAATAGTACATGTGTGCATAATACCTAAGTTATCTGTCATGACCATAGCTGTAGTTTACTAAAGTCTTTCCATTATAACTTTTGTATTGTAAGCATCTATCAGTCTAATTCAGTAAATGTGTTGCGGTCAAGCAGTTTCTTCCTTCTTGTCCTTTTTGCCCTCACCCTCTCCTTCGCCCGCATCACTGACGTCCCGTCTGCGTTTGCGGTTACGAGCACTGGCCTTTGATGCAGGTAGAGACTCCATGCCCAAAACCTTGTGAATCTGACGGAACGCAAGTAGCCGCAGGGCATGCTGGTGAAAAAGAGTAATTCGTTTATTATTTTTAATCCAAGTAAACAAAATGTAACCACTTTTATTGAATGTCATGGGTTTACTTGTGCACTCGCAGTTATGTCTTCTCTTGCTTGAGGTGTCACACTTTCTAAAGCATCTGTTGGCTCTTTCTCGCAAGGATCCAGTAATCCTGGTCCCTCTGAAAACAAGAGGCAAAATTAGAAAAATACATATGAAACCAAGCGTCTATATGTAATCTCCAGACCTGGCAGCAGAATGCCGGTGGAGATGCACTCCAGGACTCTGCGCATGGCCTCTCCGGGGCTCAGTGGGCCTGCTGCACTGCTGATGACCTTCTCGACCAACAACTCCATTGCCTGGAGAAAAAAACAAAAAAAATATAAAACACAAACATCTCTTAAAGAAAAATAAAAGACTGTCTTTACAAACCTACACTGAAGTATAATGCAGCGCATACTGTATTTTTGTTCATTAAAGGACTCATACATTGGATACATTACCCAGCCAGGCATCTTTTCCCAGGTAGGCACCCGCTGACATAAATCCCTCAACACTCGAATGATGATGACACAGGACTGCAGCCCATTGGCCCGAGCCTTTATACAGGTAAACGATAGTGAATGTACAAGTGATGCTTTTAAATAAATGTGAAAGATGATACAATAGGTAATGTAATGCATTTACCTGGAACCATTTTGCATGACGAAGAGCAGCCAGGTAATCCAAACATTTCTTTGTGTTCAAAACATCAGGAGGATCCTTTTCATCCACACCTAAGACAGATAACATGGGCTCAAAGCTACAATCTAAGCTCACCTTTAAGTGAAAAGTTACAATTATACAGAGATCTACTGCTGTAATGTACTAAGAATCTTTTTTAATGTGTATAAAAGAGACAAGGTAAATTCAATTTGACCAATAACTGTAGATTGTGAAAAGTGAGTCTGAGGCTTACAAAAAAGGAAATCCAATGCACTCATTTAGAAGACCTTCATATAATCTGCTTAGGTATTTAGTTATCACATTGACAACACTGAAAGTCCATAACTCAGACCTAAGCACTGTCTTTTATCAGCCCTATAGTAGAACAGGCCACAGGAGTGTCAATCGTGTGTGTCAATTCCTCTTCACAAAGTGCTTGGGATTTCCTGTGCTTATTAAAAGATGGGGACATAAATGTGGCATAGATTTAGCCCAGGGAAGATACACAAATTAGAAAACATGTTTTTTCTTCACGCAAATAAAGTTTAAAAACAAACCCATCATGTTACAGATTCTGCTGAACAAAGAAAATATGTGTATTGTAAAATAAGACACTAAAAATCACAGGATTTGGCAAATATTTCAGTAACTTGACTACAATGATGGAATAATTCAGAAGTTCATCTTGGGGCTTCCCATACTTCCATGTTCACTAAAACTGTAGCATCAACAGAGATTAGCTTTCTTACAAGGAAAATACACAAAACAAAGCCACTTTTTGAAGGCATACCACGTAGAATTAAACACCCATATTTATCCTGCGTTTTAGAGTTGGCTCATTATTCAGCTGCAGCTTTGTCCCAACAAATGTAAGGGGCTGTCCTACTCTGAAAAAGCTCAATAAACATGGGCCTGGTTTTCAGTATTCTTAGTGGTATGTATACAAGTGTGGTCTCCAGATTAGCCATTACCTTGCCTAGGTCTGCTGATACAGAAATGGGGGAACTGATCAACAAACCCAAACAAAAGTTCAAACAAAAACAGTGGCCACAGAAAACATTAGTATTATGTTTTCATAATGAAAAAAACACATTCAAATGCTGACAGTTTTGACAGGTGGAGGAGTGTGTGCGACACAATGACCTAAATCTTTTTTTACTAATGAATGGAACAAATAATGACAATGATTTACTTAATGTGGGCTTACAATACATTTGATGATCATTGTGAGGCGATAAAATGACACTCCCGCACCTTATCATAGGATAATGCCTTGATATAAAACAGGGATGGCAAGGGAAAAGTCGGTCTGTGGCCAGCAAAATTCCCTCACAAAATGCTGATTAAATCTTTTCAGAAACAATTGATATTTGAAAAATTTGAAAGCATTTTCATCCCTGGGCATTATCTAAACAATAATCTTTCCTTCAGTTGTCCTTCTGAAATAATTTCCCAAAGGTTTTTTGAGCATGTGTTAATGAGAAACACACACCCTAGAGGCACAGAAAGGTCGGAGAGCCCGGCTTTTGATTCCCATGTTGTGGAAAGAAACAAAAAAATCTGAGCTTGTGCAACTATAAAAGATGGGCAAATAAAAATAGAAAAAAATAAATGGCCATTTTCATCTTAAAGGGAACAGGAAAGGCATGTTTTGTTCCTGTATTTTGAGTAGAGGCTCATTTCTAATCCTGTGTGGGTCGTCTTTAATAGGTAGGTGGGAAACTGGAGAACCTGGGTATTTTTGAGTACTTTTTTATACACAGTACTTGTATTTTGTTATTTGGTACTGAAAGCTGTGGCTTCTCTAACCTTTCTCAGCCGCTTTTCCTCCTGCCTGCTTGTCCTTCTCAGCAGCAGGGTCCTCCCTCATCAGCGGCGAAGTGAGAGAAATGGTCACCTGCATTTTGGGCTCCTTGCTCGAAAAAATCACGATGTTGGCCTCCTCGGGATGAGCCTGCACCTCATACTGATCTTCAGAAAATGTCTGCCAGTTGAAAGGACACTTGGGATTATTCACTACAGAGGAGAAGAGGTGCTGGAACAAACTAAAGACATTATGTCTTTTCATTATTTGGCAGGATTTTTAAAATAAATTATATAGTTTTCCAGGCTATATTCTTTTTAACAAATTCTTTCTTTAAGAATGACCTTATCTCTCTCTGTAGGATTCAGGTGTCGTGAACAGGCAGTAAATCTAAAGATCAGTGAACTGCATCTTTGGATGAAACACTTAGTGCAGCTAAAGCATGAGGGAGGAAGAGTTCATTAGAGTCATGGAGTCACTGGTGTTTGGTGACAATCCTTCGTCTTCACAGCCTTAAATAAAAATCAAAGTTAATCTGATGATTCACAAAATAAAAATCAACTAAGACCTAACTGTAAAGTAACATATTTAACTACGAGGTACCATGTTTAATCACACAAATCAACGCTTGTAGGCTTCATATCTTCTTTTAACTTTGTACAGCGTCTTTGAGTGTCAAGAAAAGTGCTTTATAAATAATATTTATTATTATATATTCATCATTGTTGGGCTGCTTTGCATAAGCTTACATGTTAGTTTGTAATTCACCCGATTCCTATTTTAAGATCTTTATCATTTCTACTCAACAGTCTTACCGCTAATTCCTTTGGCAGCTGTTTAGCAATGCTCTTCAGTAAGGAGATTGTGGGTTTCTTTGCAGTTAATAAGATGAGCTCCACATTTCTGTCTCCTCGAAGCAGCAGGCCTTTGGCCAGGATGCCAACCCTCATCACTCCTTTTAGCAGGCGCCCTTGGTTCTCAGGACTGTGAAGCAAAATGTTAGGTGATTTTTTCTATTGTATTGCATTGTATACATACAAAAACAACATATGACAAAAGATTTTACCCTTTATCGTCTCCTTCTTCAGTATCAGCAGCAGTGATGACCACTGGGGTGTCCTTTTCCACAAGTGAGTCTGAAACAAGTTTAAGAGCTCTTTCAGAATGAGACACGATCCTCTGAACTGATTGCAGCTCCTCCTCGACTGGATAAATAGTGGAGTGTTTAGCCATAATGTGGCGGTCATCAGGAGAGTCTGGTCGGCGAACACAAGTCTTGGGGGAAAAAAGAAAAATAGGAAGAAATGTTTTATTATTCTCTGTAACGTGAACAAAAACAGTATATGTTTTCTACATGAATGCTGAATACCAGTAGAGGAGGCACAGGCATGCCAGGTCGGCTCAACAAAGGTGGAGGAGCAATCCTGCGTCTTTGCTCACCCCAGTACATCTGCTCCTCCTCCATCCGCCTCCAGTACATGTCCTCTTCATATCGTCTGAGCAACATACAGATTTAATAGATTCATGCTTACATTCAACTAAAACTAGGCCCACGCTGTCGTGCCTGACAGCAAGGTGTATAATGGCAACGGTCCCATAAGTGTATTTGTCTTTATGTTTGTGAAGGATGTTTTTTTGCCACATTTTGCTAATTTCCATAAAACTAGGGAGTGTTGTTCGTTGTAGGGTGGGGCCATAATAATATTTTATGTTGGATACAATGTGGAGGATCACTGTACCAAGTTTCATTGCTCTCTGCCAAAGTGTGTCCAGAGTCCCATAGGGGTCATATACACGGGGGGCGCTATTGAGGCATTCTTTATTTGATCTCTATATGTAACTGCCTAGAAATTGAAAAAAATCCGGCAAAAACTTTGAGTTATTGCTTTCACAGCTTTAGGTTATTCATTCATTAATTACTTAATCAAAATTACATAATTATTATTCATCATAGAATTACCTAAATCAATTGATTTCAACGTCTTTAGGATATGTAACCGTGTGTAAATTTTGAAACCGATCAATTGGTTTTTGAGTTATTGCGTTCACTCGTAGGATTGATATAATAAGGTAATGTCCTTCATTATGGAAGGAATAAATGATTGTGAAATCTTTAACACTATGCTCAATAAAGCCATAGATTATAAATACTACAGACTGTACAGATTCAGCAAAGCACCTCCAACGCAGCCACCTCACTCATACCTCCCTCTTGGCAAAACATACCAATTTCCACCTGGATGGTTGTCAACTATGTGCCGAAAGGATATCACGGCAGCTCCATATCCTCCGTGTGACAGTGTAATTCCCTCTGCCCTCCAGCCATGTCTGCAAATCTCAGACAGTTTACATGTTCGTGTAGATACATTGCACCGGGGAACAGTGACTTGCCAAGTATTCGCCGCCATTCATTTGATTTCTGGCACACACAGTCGAAGCCCTTTAACATGAGCTCTCACAGGTGGTACGGAGGGGAGAGGTACTGTAACCTGCTCCAGAGATATTTTTACATTTAAGCATCCACAATGAGTAAAGTGGAACCAGCCATAACAACTACTACGTTTGTTATGGAGTACTTTGATATATCATGTTCCAGACTTGATTCGAGTCAGCTATTCCAAAGATAATGGCTCTAATTAGGTGCTATTAGGTTTCACACTCGATTACAGAACAAAGGAACAAGTAAAATACACTTCCTTTTCCTTTAAAAGAAAGTTAATTAAATATTTCAGAGAGTTTTTATGAATGATGTGGCATTAAATCAAAAGTCACTACAGAAAACCACATCTTTAATGGGGAATGTCAAGTTGATATCGCACTACAGACCTCAAAGAGAAAAATATAACCAGATTAAGTGTACATAAAGCAGGTATAAGGAGCTCATGCCTTGGAGGTTTTTTAATACACTGTTCATAATGGTACTGATACCAGCTGAGTGATGTTGTGGGAACTAGATATGCTTTGAGAGTAAAAACTACTGTGTCCAGTGTCTTTAAAAGCAGACTGCAGCACAGTGGTGCTGGCCCCCTGGCCTTCAGGTCACTGGACACACTGATTACCTACAAGTCCTTGACACAAGACAAATCTAAGGCTTTCATCTGTGTCGGTGGGTCACCCCTCAAAGCCTGGTTACAGGATTGACATTTGCCAATTAACACAATTAGCTTGTGGCAGGCTGCCAGAGGTGTCACATGGTATTGGCGAACACTGATAGTACCTGACAAGCCACAAGTCAGTCACGTCTGCCATCACAGGGTTCAGCTACAAACCAGGAGGAATGCTGAGGGGAAATTAGTGTAAATGATAATATAAACGATAATAATGGTAATAACATTATGTCTCAATAAAGCTAAAATGTATCAATGCTTGTGCTCAGAAGTCAAAGTTAATTTGATAATTTAATGCAGCAACAACCACTATCTTGTGTGTAAATTACAAAGACTGTTCAACGCTGAAGCAATTACTTGATACGGACTGTGTTTGTGCAGGCCAGCTGAGCAGTGCTAAGCATGAACACAGGCATCATCTGTGGCTGGATACAATTGGTGTGCTGATAAAATAGCCCCAGACGATGGCAGAGAGATAAGCAAAAGGGGAGGTCTGGGGCAGTGACATTGTACCACAATACCCATCTCATTTGCAGGTTTGAGTTTCATTGGTGCTCTCACTTTTACCCAGGCCTGTCTGACCAACACTGTGTATCTTAGGTAACACTGCTGCGGATTAGGATCTCCCTCAAAACAAGAAGCCAGGAAGTGTTTGGTCTGTCGTTATCACAATTCACCCTGCACGGTGGTTTTCCTCTTTATATTATATCCTTTCTTTATGGTTTCCTTCCCAGGGTTATTGAGCAAGGAACTTTTTAACCTATTCCAGCTGGGGACAGTAAAGGAGAATGAGACCACAAGGTTTGCATTGGTCTATGCGGTGTAGTCACATTCCTGAGGGCAAGTAGTGAATTGACCACATAACACTATGGTGTATGTGAATGCATGACATAACCAGGAAGGGAAATGTGTTTATGTAAAACATAGGCATTGAACTTTCTGCAGCTGATCATGCAAAGGATAGGATGTAAATAAATGACAGTGAGCCACAGAATCTGATTAAAGTAGTACAAATATGAACACGGCTTCTGAGGGCACAACAAAGTCATTTGACAAGAATGTAAGAGCCAAATCTAAATGAGAAATATTGATTTGTAACGTCTAACTAACATTTATAAATAACCACGAAGCTATAGAAAAACATTTAACATTTTCATGTGTCAAGCTGTTGCCTCACAGCAAAAAAGTTTGAGGGTTTGATTCCCAGACCGAGCAGTCGGGGTCTTTCTGCATGGTCTGTCCGGTTTCACCTAAAATCATGTACGATGGGGTCCACACTGGGGCCAGGACTCCTCTGAAAAAGAGATTCTTAATCTCAGTTGGACTTTCCTGCTGGTAAAATAAAGGTAAATAAAATTAAATATGATTGTTTGATTATGCAAGAAAGTGAGTGTGCCGCTCTTTTTGAGTTGCGTTATTATCTTGGCCGCTGAAGTGAAGTGGCTTTGGGGGCTGGGCCTCTCCGTTTGATCACTGATCTTCATGACCCTGTCGGGGAGGTTTTAAACTTTCAGTTGACCTCTTCAAGCACTTCTCTGGACAGAGGTGACAGCAGTGGAAGTGCACTGGGAACTATCACAGTGAAAGGTGATTAGGCCGTTTGCTACTTGAAGACCTTACTAAACAGCTGGGTGCTTAGTGGCATGTTTTTTCTCACATGGTCTTCAGTAATGTAATGTTTTGTTGTGAATCAGATCAATCTCACCTTACCACTCATCAGCTGCCATTTCAGGAGATGTGTAATTCTCAAGTTCACTGTCTGTCAATACCTCCCACCTTTGACAGATTCATAAAGAAATATGTAACATGTTTAAAGTGCACACAGTCTTATTTACCCTCACAACAACAGCCTTCTAAATATAAGCCTACTGAAGAGGAATACAACATTTGTAAAGGGGCATTTATTATCACAGCAACAGGCAAAGCTTCCCAAAACAGAGATTTTATGCCAAAATGCCAATCAGAAGAAGAGAAAGCTGAACAACTCAAATCACCATATCATAGTCACTACTCAGTTTATCCTTACTAGAACAGTGACTAGTCCTGAGGAAACTTTCTACTAATGCTTTAAAGACCCCCTAGCCTGTGGATGCAGTCCATTAGACTTAGCCATTCAAACAGACCTGCTTTGTTGAGGTGTTATATCAACAGTGTGACCTCCCCATCACTCCAGCCTTGCTTCCTTGGGCCCCCCAATAGCAGGAGATTGATGTCAACAAGGAATTTTGTCCCATGTTTCCTTCTACCTCGTTTTGACCCACCCTGCTTCTTAAAAACACTTGCACTTGCACAGAGGGGCCCAGTGAGGTGTGTTAGCTACTGCCACCTTGTATCACCTACTGCTAGAGCAGTGCCAGCAACACCCTGCATCTATAACCTACACCATAAACAACAACACATTTACACAGTATCTGTGCACAGAGGAAATAAAGCACCTTTTGATGTGGACACAGGGGCTGCAGTGTCAACATGCCACGTCATTTGTGTATAGTGTCATAGCCAGCGGAGGTCAAATCAGCTAAATGTGAGCTCGTTTCATGGGTGGCACTTGTCAAACAGTCACATGAAGCTGGATGAACGCAGCTGCAGTTTTGGGTTTGCAGAGGTCAAATATAAACTCTCACAGGACAAAGCAGCAAACCTAGACTACATGTTTCAATAACAAACGCTCTACAGTGCTCATCTATCCACCTGGTTTTTCAAACAAAAATACACAGATACATAAAAACTTTCAGGGTCACGGAATAATAACTTGAATGTTTTTTGCATGAAATACTCTCAGATAAAACTGTACGTACAGTTTTGAACTTCTAACTCAGTTTTGGTGAAGTACTGGGTCAAAACAAAAGATATGTGCACTGACCCTTTAGCAGAAGTTTACTTTGCAAAAAGCTAATGGAAATCCTAATAAATAATGAAAGGACCCATAGCATACTGCATATGTAGGTTGTCATGAAGAAGACATTTAAAATCCTATGCAAAAGGACAAGGCAGGACATAACCGGTGAATCAACTCTAGAATTTAAAAGGACCACTTCTACTCGACTATTTTGGTCTTTACCAAACCTCACCTACACAAGCGTTGCTACTGTCCTGATAATCGATTTGAACAGTCACAGAGCTTTATTGGAAAATTTGAGCAGTCAAATACAAGTTAATCAAAAAACAAGAACCAGAACTCTTAAAAAGCCGACCACACATCTTTATTTTAGCGAGGTTATCTACAGTGCAGCACATCCACTCTGAGTAACCTGAATACATGAGTGATGCTGGATGTGAACAGAGGTGAAGCGGGAGACAGTGGACATGAGCTGACACTGCAAGGGTTCACCACAGGACTTTGTTACCGCTGTCGATGAGGACTAGTGCCAAATCTTTAACTGTGCTTTTATGTCCCACCAAGAGGACAGGACACACTGCACTCAAGTGTGTCTGCTGCTCAGAGTGGTTAGCCACCTGTTTCTGACATGTACCTGGGTGGTTTAAAGTCATTTAATATTAAGAGCTTGAGTTCCTTTTGACAACCTCTATTAAAAAGTCATGTGTTACATAAATATTCCCAAACTTCCTGAAGACAAACCTGACACAAGTTAGAGTTAGTAACTTTTCTAATAACTCATTTCAAGATACGTTTTCGGCACGCTTAGTAGAAAGTAGCAATACATTTGAAATCGATTTGAATCACAAAATGTAACAATATCTACAGTTAAAAACATATTGCTTTGGCTTCTAGTCAGTATCTTCCCCTAGATTAGCTCCACAAATCACTAAGTTTGTATGGGATTAGCATAAAAAAGACAGAAAGATGTGAGCAAACAATTGTGAGAAGAACCACCCTGTTTTTAATGTATAAAAGTGGATCTAACGTGTGATCACATGACTGGACAAAATATAAGCCATATTCATCATATATTGTAACGCTGTATTTTCTTCAAGTGTCCTGCACATGATAGAGTGGGAACCAAAGGAGAACAGAAAATAAACCACAGCCAGACCCCTGTGGGCACTGAACAAATGTTTAGTTAACACACAGAGGTTCTGCACACTTTAACTTTTGTCTACAGCAGCTGGATTTAAGATCAGGACAAAACTACAAAGATCCAGAATCCTTGATGGTATTCGAACTGATCTGACAAAACGTGTTACGGGAAGGCGGTGGTTGTGAATATTTTTCTAAACTTTTGCAAACAATTCACATGAGTCATTGAACAGTGACACATCTCTGAGTCAAGCTAAAGCTAAGTACGGACGGGGAACAGTTAAACTCACGTCATTACACTGTGCAAAGGTTTTAGTGTTCAGGAAAGTAGTAAGTAAAAAATCTGGCTTAGCGTGGATCTAGAATTTTTTCAGTATCCAAGAAAACCCATTGCCTTTGGCTTTACCTAGTTTAGCCCAATCTCTCAACATTAATGTCTGTCTGGGATTAGCATGGAGAGAAAGCTACAATCAGATGTCATTTTGAAGGCATTTTGAGTGTCATATAATGCCTTTTTAAGCTATTTACCAAAAAGCATGTCTTTAAATATGCCTCAAATATTTGCAAGTATTGTATTTGAGCCAGACACAATATAGAGGTATGTCTACTTTTCTTTTCACCTACATGCCAGCTATGCAAACACATGTACATCAACCTGTCTACAAGTATAGTATATAACATGTGTGGGGTAAAACAAGACACATACAAGACAAAGCAGCTTTAGAAAAATAAATATTAATGTAGAATGATGTACTCTTAATTTGCACTGAACTTTTCACCTCTTCTGACACATTCAAAAACGACCTCAGGCAACATCCATCTCATCCCTCTTACCCCATTAGCCCATCTCACGTGTCAGCACTGTTTGCAAACACAAGAGAAAAGTCGATAGTTAATGAGACTAATGCAATGACACTGGCACATGGTCAGGAGCAACCATCAAACCATGGAGGGGTCAACCACACAACTAGCTTAGCATCATATAACAGGTAGGATTATTTGGTTATTGGATTAAATAGTGTTCTAGTGTTAGTAGTAGTGCTGAAACCTATCACAGCAACTATGGGCCTGAGATAGTGCACACCCTTGTCAATGACCAGTTGCAGGGCTGACACAGAGACATACCCATACAGACAACTATTCACTTTGACATGTATGAGCTCACAGTAACACGGGCAGTGGACATGATGTAAACTCAACTCGAGAGAGATTATAGTTGGACAATCGCTCTTTAAGTCAATACGCAACAGTGAACACACTATTGTAACTATGTACATTTGTAAAACTAGGCAGAAAAGTAGGAGTAAATAAACAAAGGGTTAAACGAGTCACACTATTACCTGGGGGTAGGGGATGTTGAACTTTTTTCGATTTTGAGGTCAATAATATTTTTTTTTTCGATTTTGAGGTCAATAATGTTTTTTTTTCGATTTTGAGGTCAATAATGTTTCAAACTAGTATCCAATTATATTGGCGAAAAAACAGTTTTTTTGGAATCACCTCCATGTCCGCAGATCCTACGTGTGAATGCGATAACTGAAAACATATAATATAAAATAATGAATAATGAATGAATAATAATGATTGAAATAATGAACAAATGCATGCCCTGAAGCACTTTAATTGAGCCATTAATCCTGATAAACATAAACAAAATCTCGTACCCAACAGAGTGGGTCTAGTTTCAATATTACATTTAGTATCAATTAGTAGCTTCATAATGAATTTTTAAAAACCCTTCCAATCCGAAATACATAATTTCACGGATGTGGTCTTAGTTTAGTCGAGAGGTTTCATCTTTGGTGGTCTTAAGAACTGCAGCTGGTCTTTTCGCCTGGCGTTTCTATCAGTCCTCTTTCAAAAGCATTACTATACGGCTCTTTGTAGATATAGATGCTATGGCAGTGCGTATGTGAGCAGAGTTGCAGGTCTAGTGAAACTTGAGCGAGCTGCAGTGGAAATAGTGTCTGTCGGGTGCAGCCTCCACACAGTGATTCATTTTGTCCCGAGGGAAGGTGATGACATGACCTACTACTCCATGACTACTCCATGACATTTCTACTATCTTCTAACTGTTACAGGAAGGCTGCTGGAGCGATGGCTTCTGACTCTACATAACTATTATATTAGAAACAGCCTGGCCTGGAGATACCATGCTTTGAACAAAACTTAGCGAGAAAAGAGAAAAGACACAAATGTATAATAACAATTGAGTTTCAAAACGGCCTCTTATATAATCCAGAGTTATCGAAAACGCTTCGTGGACCACATCTAAGGGTTAACACATAAATTGTCCAAAAAAGTAAATGTGCGTTCCAAAGCCCAGAAGATGTTTCATGGACCATTTACTGGCAGGGATGAAACAAGCATCTTGAAAACACATGCCTAGAAACTTCTCAATCTTTTTGAATTACAAAAAGATTCTAAAAAGGCCAAATCAGAAATACACTTACAGAAACAGACTGTAGTGCAGCATGCAATCATTCATGTTCTTATTCTCAATAAGGGTATCCCACCATCTGGTACACCCTAGATAGTGGCCAGCTAGTCGCAGGGCTGACACAGAGACATATGCAATTTAGGGTTTCCACTTCACCTAATACGTGCATGTTTATGGACAATGGGAGTAAGCTGGAGTTCCCATGGTAAGAAGGGAAGGACAAACAGAAATACATTAATTCAGTGGCTATTTCTTGTCATCTTCTCTGCATTGAAGTCTTAAAATACTGAATTTACAAGAACCAGTATACAAAAGAGTATGATGTACCTGGCTTGGCGTCCTGGCGGCAGGTCTGTCTTGATGGTTGGCCAGTATGAGGAAGGGTAGTGTGCAGAGCTGTGGGTGTTGCAGGGCAGAGTGTAGCTCATTTCGGGCAGCCTCCAGGTCCTCGTCTGAAGAAGCACTATCCAGGACAAACACCACACCCTGGGAACCCTGGTAGTAACGACTCCAGTACTTTTTTATGTTGTCTGCCCCTGCAAATTTACAACAAGCCTTTTAATTTTAAACATATTCTCTGTGTGTATCAAAAAGTACAAAATGTCATGCTGACATTCAAGTATTTGTAATAAAAACACAGCTTGTGACTGTTTTATCAGTAACATAGCTCACTGTTAACTAGTGGTTCAAAGAGAATTGCTATAGACAGACTTATCAAACATAAGATTCTGAAGAGCTTGTAGTCTGGTGGTCAGTGTGTGCTTGATAGCCAAGCAGTTTGTATACAATTCAATTCATCAGTAGTTGATTTGAAATAGCTTTTTTGTATAAAATTATTTCTTCATGATTGCTTTTAAACCTTACAAAAGTGCTGTTTCATTGCTCACAGTAAGATAATTGTAATACACTTTTAGTGTAGTCAAATGACGAAACTCCAGATTTGGTCCTATTCATCAGCCTCAGCCTGCTTCACTTGCCCCAGTCATCCTACTCACACCTCTCACAGAGTGGACAAAGTGGTACTTGAGAGATGGACTTAAAAAGTTTCCCTTATCTTTGCCTTGAAATGGAGGGATGTCTGTCATGTCTGGATAGATTTAGAGGTGACATCTGCCCCCTATTGGCCTGACAGGAGCATTTCTCAAACTGACAATTTTATAAGGATAAGGATATGGATATATATATATATATATACATACATACATACTGTATGCAGGTATCAATTAGTTGAATATGAAATTATACAAACTTCTTGACCACATTATTACACTAAAATTTAAGCATGGCATGTGACACAATAGCCAGTGCTTTTTCAGTGTCTTCTGAATTGCTCGTCTAATTCTTGAACTCAAAACTGTAAAAGAAATGATGCAATCTTGTGGCACGTCAGTGAACTCTACAAGTTTACATTCTGAAGTTTAAAGTACTTATTTTAATATTGTTGGAAACAGAAATAGAGAAAAGGGTAAAGAATGAAACAGACATTCGAGTTCATATGTTAGACTGAATTTTCACAGTATACTGTTGTTAAATTACTTATACAAACAAAAAGGTGTAACCAATTTTTGCAGATGCCTTATTCATAGTTCTGTGTCGTGCATCTTAAGACATCCCATAACTATTAGTTGTGAATTTATTGAAGACTTTTTAGATATTAAAAACAAAAGGCCCTGTGACTGCATGTGCGTTCAAAGAATGTACTTTAAATCTTCTGCTGGGTCCAGTCAGAGCCGCTGGTCTTTTTGACTATAATAATAACCACATTGTGTTCAGTGATGTGCACATGTCCCTTTGCCTGTTGGTGGTCGCGCAATGTTTTAGTTTTTTTTCCTTTCACATTAAAACACATGATTGGTGCATGTGTAGTGAAATCAAGGGCACATATTTCATGATTCACATGCAATATGCAACTAGGCCTACACTGTCGTCCCTGACAGCAAGGTGTATATCAGCACAACAACTGCTATGGCACCAACGGGGATCATAATCAGACATTGTGTGATTTCTATTGGTTTTTATATTGTTAATAGGCAATTAAGAGGACCCGCCCCCAAACCGTGACAAACATGGGAAGGGTCTATTTCACATTTTTGATGTTTGTGAAGGATGATTTTTGACAAATTTTGTAAATGTCCCTAAAACTACATTCTTCTTTCAGTCTATAGAGGTAACTGCCATCATATTAGTCAGATGTGTTCAGGGCCGGGGGGGTAAATTAGGTGTTTCATGTTTGAGCCTAATCGGGCAAAGTATGTGCACATTAGAGGCTGTCAAATATACCTGACCTCCCAAATTCAATCCAAAATGGCCGACTTCCTGTTTGTTGTAGGGTGGAGTCATAATAATATTTTATGTTGGGTACACTGTGGAGAATCACTG
>JAVQKC010030170.1:0-11492 GCA_036025475.1 Philypnodon macrostomus | reverse complement strand
GCCCGTTGGTAATAGTTGTAGCAGACGTACGGGGCAGACGTACGGGGCGACGTATGGGGCAGACATACGGGGCAGACGTACGGGGCGACGTATGGGGCAGACATACGGGGCAGACGTACGGGGTCGTTTTCGCCGATATACACTTTGCTGTCGGGACGACAGCACAGGCCTAGTTCAGTCTTGCAGTTAGGGCTACCTTTTAAAATAAACACTTTTAAGGAACCTGGTGTGCTTTTACAACTGGGTCCTTTATTCATTTACTCCACAGTTACACACTGGTGGCAAGTTACGTCTGTGGTCACAGCTGTCTTTGTGCAGACTGACAAACACGTGGCAACCATACCATGCTAATGGCCTCTTCTAATACCACCACACACAAGACCACAATAACACTAAAACATTCATATACCATTACTGGCAAGATGGATGAAGTGTCTTGCCAAAAAACACAAAGGCAGTATGGACTGGGGAATCATTATCATGGGTAGTAGCAAGCTTTACTGTCTTAATTTAGTACATCTACTTTTCTGGTTATTTGGTTTGACTCATGGTCCCATAAAATTCTGGTTTTGTCTTGGTCTTTGTACAGTGTGGTCTCTAATAGGTCTGGGTCCTTAAAGCTATGGTCTATATGTGCAGCTATAGGAGTGTATGGTATTTACACAATGGTTACCATGGTGACAGCTCGGTGGGTGACATTGTTAATAGAGTGTTGATTTCTTCAACTCCTACAGCGCCGTGTTAGCTTTGCCGTAATTAGCTTCTCATTAGCAATGTCATGTGGCTAAAGGAAAATGTTTGAATAATTGAGACTCATAACACGTCAGCATTGTTCACAAATCAATAAAATAAACAGCAGCAGCTCAAAGGATTAGCTAGATTAGCTAGCTAGTGTGATAATAATATTATAGCAATAGTATTTATATGTAATAGTCACTGTACTGATCTTGTTGTAAGTTCAATCATCTTACTTATGGAGAAGAACAATAGCCATTGTAATCTATATACTGCATCATCAAACTGCCCTCAAGCAAACTGCAAACATATCAATAATGACTTGTAGAATACACCATTAAAGATCTGAATTTAGCATTTGGTGGATGGTGTTTTAAGATAACTGTAGATCTAACATAGTACATTCAAACGTGACAATGGTTTATCTAAGGATACAATAGTCTGGTTAATAGGAACCTACATATCCTTTAAAATGTAAGCTTTCAAATGTGTGGTCACTGGATTTAGATGTTTCTTCTGAACTCTGAATTCACATTTTGTAAACTGAACTAAACAATTTGCATATATTTGTGAGATTTGTGTTTACCGTTTGTGACCTGCTCTCAGCTGTAGACAGGCTGCAATTACGCTCTCAGTCCTTTTATCTGGTTCGGTGCTGGTTAATTGTATAATGACCAGCTCTGGGCAGTACTCCAGGTATTGAGTCACCAACTTCTAATGACTTTTCTGCAGCTAATCAAGCGTTTCAAAGTGAAACTGTGTTGAATTGTCACTCAAATGTGATCATGCATGCTATGCTAAACTTCATGGTTAAACTCTGCATGTAATGACCCCAAATGAAACGTTTTTCTATACGTTGACTTCTCTCCAAATAGGTCTTAATTTATCTACTAGTTAACATGATCATTCAAAATCACACCGGTTAACTTTATTACTTTATTAACACAAACCAATCAACAGCCAGTGGATTTTGATCAGAGGGCTGAGTGAAGACACACGCAGGAGCAGCTTTCCGCCCGAGGTAATTGCACTAAGCCTCAATCTCAAGCTTTTTAAATTCCACTTAAAATAACTTCATTTCATTAGATGCAGAGTTTAGACGTGTTTCAGACTTCACTCATTTTGCCCTTTGCCTGTTTCTTTCTGCAGTGTACTCTTCAACAGACACAGATTCCGATCTAACTCAAGGATGCTTAGCCGGTAAGTTCTCATATCAAAATCTGTTCAGTATTTACTCTGGAAACCACCCAAAGAGACACAGGGATATGTATTTTCCATCTGTATAATAATAGCAATGTTTTCTGGCTGAAATACATTTTACAGCAATTATGACCACCTATACTAAAGACAAAAATGTAATATGACAAACAGGCCCATCTATAAAATACACTTTTTTTATTATTCGCATAATCAGAAAGTAATTGTATTAATTCACTTACAGTGAGATAATAATGATAACACTATCATAAAAAATCATGACAATTGTATACATTATTATTGACTGACAGCTCACATATAATTGTTTTGTGCCATATAGACACCAAAAGATGAACATACATCCTTTGTGTCACATGGGTGTACAGAAATATGAGCAATAATGACATGTTTGTACAAATGAATGAATTATGCTGTTGGCAAATTAATTCATTGTGATTGTCACTGAACACCAGTTTATTTTATGTTTGTCTTGATTTCACAATTGAAATAAAGAGAACATTTACATGGAACAAAAGCTATTGATTAATTTGTATCTTGTCAAACTGGTTTTAAATGAGCCGATATAAAACCTTCTGTATCTTCAACCTTTTCCTTCTCCATATCTATATAAACAATACAATTTGACCTCCTATACTTTGTTGTTTTATACTAAGGTAATTATTTAATTTGATTTGATAATTGTGATATTGTCTAAATGATGTCCTCCTGTTTTGGCAGACACCAGTGGAGCTCGCCTGATGAACAGATGGACACTACTGGACCAAACAAACACCACTAACACATGGTCATAAATGCAGCACTGGGGGAACCACATAAGCTAATTAAGCTTGTAAAAAAGGTTTTGTCAAAATAGCACTGTTAAAGTTCCAAAGCTCCACGATATATTCTACATGGAACAACCTACTGATAGGACCAACAATTATATAACATAGTTGTTCATAAATGTATTCATTCATTTTATGATCTTATCTTATACTCATTTGGGGATGCCTGGGTACAAACAATTTTCCATTTTGAGTTATTTAATATAGTGTGTCCATACAAACTTTGCACTTTAAGATTTAATAAAAACTCCAATAATGTAAATAAAAAATATTTATACTGTGGACTAACAGGAAATTGGAAAGCTCTTTTTAATATCCTCACCTAGTCAAGTTCAGAGTTGATCAAGATGGGTTTATTAGTCTATACTGTAGTCATTTCTAAAAACATGTGAACAGAAATTATGACCAAAACATACACAATATAATGCAGCAAAATGCATTAGTGTGGACAATGGGCAATACTTTGGGCCTGTTTGGGCCTGAGATGGGCTACTAGAACAATCCAATTACGTTGTTCTTTATTTAGAAATCAGTACTTACAAATAATAATAGGCTAAATATTAAAATCCTGAGTGTTGCACATGACCATGTTCTCTCAACCATTCTCATGAACTGTACTTATCATTGCATGACGGGTTCACAGACATTCCAGATATATTTTGATATTTATTTTATATTATATATATATATTTCTAATGAGAAAATATAGATATATTAGATGTTTTATCCATTGTGTATTTCATGCTGCTTTTGTGCCAAATGATAAATGTATCTCTGGGGTCATGGGGTAAAAGTGGAAACACTTTAAAATATGATGAATGCAGATTTATTTTGTATAAAAATAATTGTAATAAATGGTGGCTGGTGAATTTCTTCATGTTCCGATGTATGTAGAGGTGATTTGATGATTTTAATAAAGAGAAACCTGTGTATTGAAGTGACTGTGTCTGGGTGATCCATTTGTTTGTTTGGTCAAACTATATTTGAAAGTGTTGCTTGTGTAATGATTTTTACTCAGATAAAAACTGAAATACCAGCACTGGGCTAATGAAGCATTAGCACAATAGGTTTAGGAAAATAAATCTATTTTAGAAAAGCTCAAAAAGAGTGAAACTGACAATCTAGCAATTACATCTCTGACGGTTTTAAAAAAATGCTGTGTATATAAAAAAACTCATGGAAATCTGGAACTGTGGAGGTCTTCATGGTGGCCATTAGCATTATATTTGTAGCTAAGGGTGACTGGGTTATTGGCTAGTAAGCCAATCCTTAGTGAAAATGTAGATAATGGGACTAAAGCAGAACTAAACCAGGCCAAACACCAAGGCTAAACAGTCTACTGGTGTGAGTTTTTCAGTCCATATGTTTTTCTTCCAAGAAATACCTCACATTCTTCCAGCCTTTTATTAGCTGGCTCTATATTATTTGAGAACAGCTAGACTTTGAGGCCAGCTCATTTAGACAAATAGACAGTAGTTTTTTGTAATACAGTTGTGGGTCACCCCCTTGAAAAAGAGATGATACATCCCAAGGGGCAATCCAAATACATGTTTTAATAGTGTGTGTTGATGTGGCTGTGGCTCTCTTTACAAACTCGATTCAAAACAATTACTACTATTGCTGTACTGTCTATGCAAATTTGTACTTATCTCTTTATCCCAGAGAGAAAAAGATTCACAGACATTCTCAGGAGATTTTAAAATCCTTCTGGTCCTATTATAGAAGTCAATAAATGTATCCCAGCCACTATGGACCTTAGGTGGGGCCTAAGAAGCAAACCATTAAGATTTCCCGGGAAGCAGAAGCCACTGTAACACCATAGACCCCAATATTTCCATATACATAATTATAAATGGCATTAATAACATGTGTCGTGGGACTACAAAAATGTGGTGCACATTCAGACATTTATTCATACGAAATACATCAACAAATATACATGTTGCAATTCTACAAAACCCTATAATTGTCTAAACATGCTGTACTCGACTTCCTACTGCTCTCAAATAATAAGAATAATAGAGCCAGAGTTTATAGAAGACGTCAAGAATGTGAAAAATCTGTTTAAAGAATGTCTTTTAAACAAACTGACCAGACAAAAAGCCTTGTGCAGCAGATTCCTTCAGGAAACCCAAGGCAGTGATATGAGAGATGCTTGTGTTTTGTTTGACACTGAGTTGCCAGGTTGGACCACTCAAGTTTTAAATGAGGCCGGAGGAGGTGAGGGGTGTCCACATCTGGGACTAGCCCGAGACAATAGGCACAGTGTGGAGCAAGCTTTAAATAGAAAAACAAAAAAACAAAAAACAGAAATGGAGTGAGTTTTACGTGAGACAATATTTTTTACTGAAGACAGATCAAAGAAAACAATTCTTAAATATATTCTGGTGGACAGCGTCTTGGTTTTTGCTCCAAGCGGTTGTAGTAACGTCTCCATCTGGAAGAGCTTTACACCTCTTAGACCTGAAGGAATGTGGCTGTCCACCTCCTTCTAAGATGAATATCACTGAACTAATGCAATATAAAAAAACACTAAGCAATGTATGTGCACAAGGTTGAACAATAAAACCTGACAATTGTGACAAACTATTGAGTGCTATTGAGTGCTCATTTGATAAATATGGTGGGTTTTTTGTTTTGTTTATCAGCATGGCAAAAAAGATTGTAGTGGTTCTATAGGAACAGTGCAGTTTCTTGTACTTTTTGGGGGGCAATTCAGATTTTTCTTTCAGGTCTCCGGGGAGTACAAAGTCAAATATTTGTTTTCATGGCACCCACACTATACGCACTTCCATTTGGGTGATCACAAAATGCCCAACGCTATCCTCGAGGTTCAGGTCTAAATAGAAGGATTACAAGGCTGAACTGAAGACTTAATCAAGACTAAACCAGACCTTTTTATTGGATTGGACAAGACGTCACTAGTGATAGTTGTTTGTGTTTATCTCAGTCTTTTCAGAACATTTGAGTTATTTTGGTACTTGGTGCAAAGGTCATGGTTGAGATGTAGTCTGCTGCAGAACCACACGAGTGGGAGGAAGCATTCTCGAGTCACAGCTAATATTTTTAACAGAAGAGTGATTCATTAGAAATCACAGAACCGGAGTGTGTGTTTTTATGTATTATGTTTGATACAACGTTTGTATATGGTAGAGCAAAATGTCACGGTCCTTGTTCATATTATCATTTAATACATTGATTCACTATTAGTCTGAGCTTGAGATTTTCCTTCATGTTGTTTGGATCAACTTACATTTTACTGTCTTGAATACAACCTTACATAACTTTAAATATATATTATCCAAATTGATATATAAAAACACTTTTTCAACAAATTTTTCTTACCAATCTATGCCAGACCGATATTCACCTTACAATCACAGGCAGTCACAAATTTATCTTGTAGAAATCTTCAATGATTTTTTCTTGATTAGGAATCACATTAATAAAACTACTACTTCAATCCCTTTGCTCCCACTGGCTTTCATTACACCATAGTTTGTCTTTCTTATTATAACAATGTGTTTGCAAAAGTTTTATAATAATTGCAAATATTCAGTTGAAATTGAAAAAAACACCCTTTTCTCTGTAATTCTTGAACTTTTTTTATTAATACGGTTAATCTCGCTATCATTTTCACTCTTTCTGCTTTGCGTGCGTCTGGTGCTGAGTAGTGAATGGCAACTGAGGTACTGTAGCTTACCACCTCCAGTATGAAGAGTGAAAAAAATAAAGGACTTCGTTTAAGCACTTTCAGTGCCTTACAAAGCGCTATGTAAATTGAAGCCACTGGGGTAAGTTCATGCTGTTCAGTATAGGACAGGATATGCTACATATTCCATTAAGGTAAAAAATACAATAGCATTAGCCCTCAAATGTCACAAACTATGATTAATTCATACACAATCCCCTTTCATGGTTATTTTGTTTCTGTTTATTGATGTTGATTTTATTTTATTTTTTTCATATTTTCTCTTTTAGGAAGTTGAAGCTGGAGAAGGAACTGGCTGGGATGCTATGGAGGATCCGCTGGGAGGACCTCCAGTTTGAGAGCCCCAACAAGTATCACAAACGAGCGGGCAGTCGACTCACTCTGTCCCAGGTAAAATACAATATTGGCCTTGCCTTGACAATTGTAATCCATCAAAAAGGAAAGACGTACAAAACAAGAGTTGAGAGCTTAGATGTTCTGCCATTAGAGGCATTGGTTTGGAGGAGCAGACAAGAGGCCGAGCTGGAGGTAACAGAGCTTAAGATGTTGAGGTTTTCTTTTTGTTCATGACAAGGATGGATAGGATTAGGACGAGTACATTAAAGACACATAGATATCTCAAAACATACTAGGAGGGATTGAGAATAAATAAATAGGATAATAAAAAAAACACATACAAAACAATTGTAATGCATTCTAAACCTTTGAAACAATCAGTACCTTTCTCATGTGCTCATGTTTCTTATTGCCATTTCTACCATCAGAGGTGTTGGCAGACTGAAGTGCTAGAAGTAGCTATTGTAGTAGTTTCTTTGCCAACTTTAATCATTACACAGGCTTAAGGTGTTAGTTTAATTAAAAAATGTACCAAGTAAATGTTATAATATAATAAATGCATACTTTCATTCCCTTACTCATGACGGTTCTGTCCTTAAATCCTCTCAGTGTTGTCCCGGGACAGTCCCTCTCTTAGCTCTAGTATTGTGTTTCACGAGCGTTCACAAGAGTCTTCACGTGCACACACCTTCTTCATTATGGTCATATGCAGCTGGGGGATAATGTGTGGAAAACAGAGTCTTTTTCCAGCCTGATGTATTTTCCAGTCCGCAGTGGGTCCGGTGCCAACCTGAGCTCTTAGTGCATCTCTGTGTGTGAGAGCTGGCTCCAACACTGGCTTCATACAAACTCTGAGTCAGACTGTGGTTTTCTCAAGTTCAAATGCCACCATGTAACATTTTACATTTAAATAAGTTAAAAGACATTTTCTGAACATAATGCACAGGCATGAGAAAGTTATAAAATCCAGAAAATTTGCTTTTTAGTCTGTGTGCAAGAGAACAGCCTAAACTCTGTACAAGCTAGACACATTGGTCCTATCTTGCTATAGTAAAGATATTGTGCCCAGATTCAGACATGAAGTGCGAAATATTTGGGAGATGTTGCTTTTTCCCATGGTACATGTTCTTCTAAAACCATCCTTCCCCCTGCTGGTCACTCCTGGCTCACTGCTGCAGCTAATGCATGGAATGGAAAGACAGAGCAAGGTGGATTTTTTTCATCTATGTAGAAACTGAAGTGTTTCAGCTCCTGAGAGGGTCGGCACCTCAGCATACAGGATTACTCAAACATGCATGAATGAAACCACATACAATTACAGATCGATTTTGGAAGAGGATGAGTTACATTACAGTTACAATTTGAGTCAGCCTAATGAGTCTGCTTTAAACTGAAGTCATTGTTGTGGTCTGCAATCTTAACCAATAGTTTATTTTCAATTTCTTTGCAGAGAGGTTCAAGCTATGGTTCCCTGATAACGGCTCATGGAAAGTACCAGCTTTTTGCTAAAACGGGCTATTTTAAGGTAAGGCTTAGTCCTGACATCCTCCCCCTCACTGTGCACACATTCAGCTCAGACAGCTGTACCAATCTGCTTTTCTATAGGCCTTCCAATGATTGTTCCTGCCTGTTCAAATAGCATTGCTGTTTATTAATACTAGATGTCATTGGTGGTGTAGATAGAGTACTGTGCAAATGCTTTAGGCAGGTTTGAAGGCAACAACAATTATATATTAATATGCTACTTCTTTAGATTGTGTTGATCAGTTTACAAAATGCCGTAAGTGCTCAGACATCTAAATCTATGCCTTCAAAAGTCCACTAACATACATTTCTTAAGGATAGGCAGTGCTTGTAGGCTGCCCAAATCTTTCTGTCTATTCAAGCTAATTCCAGATATATTCAGTGATGTTGAGATCAGCTAAACAAGGTGAAGATATAATTACTAACCAAAAGTCAAGGACAATGGTGTATATATATATATATATATATATATATGGCATCGTTTGCCCAAACCATAAACTGACCCCTCAGACTTCTGTCTTAAAGGGGAACTTGGTGGCCATCAAACACGTCAACAAGAAGAGAATAGAGCTGACAAGACAGGTTCTGATGGAGCTCAAACATGTAAGTCCTGATTGAATTTATTTGTTACATGCCTTTGAATATCCAGGTTATGAGGTGGGATTTCAGATGTACATGCACCTCACAGTAAACATCAAATTAGTGCTGCCTTTTGTTGGGGAATCTGTGTGATGTCCTTGAGTGTAAAGAGCTGAAGACTCTGGATGTTTGAAAGTACGGGACATTTGAAGACTCAATACATTGTTGAGTTGATGTGTTATATATGAAATATATCTTGTTTTAGTTATTATGGAGAATATTGAAGAGAGGGCCTATTTTGCCATTATTCATCTTGTACAATCACAATAACGTCATCACCTAATTTCCCCAGATTCTGCCCAAAAATATGTTCACTCAATGATGTGCGCCCTGATTGTATCTTATATTTTAATCTACCTTAAGCCTTTAAACAAACACAACTTAATACACTGACCGTACCACAGTGTGACCCGGAGCAAGAGCATCCTTGTGAAAATTGTAGCAGCAGCTGGGAGTCTTTAACTACGCCTGATAACGGCCTGCACTTCCTCCTGTCTGTGGTCTCAACATGGAAACTAATGTGGTTCACACAAAAACTCACTCATTTGACTGGTGCTCAACTAAATGCAGCGTGTTGTGGAAAAATCTGGATGTATTCACCAGTTGCCAATAAGCCATTTTTCTTTCTTGCTCATTTAGGTTTTTATGTCCGCAAAATGTCTCAAAAAATTGGGTAACTGAGTAACTAATGTTACTTACATTCTAGTCCAGTAGCTAAAAACCTTATATAATAGTCCAGGACCCAAGACCAAATCTGAACAATGCTGGCTGTCATGTGACACTGCAGTTGTCCTCGGAAGACAGAATTTCTGTGTTGTAAATATCAATTGACACTCAAAGTCGGAAATCCTACTCGGAAAGTTGGACGAACCCAGACAACCCCAAGTTGAACAGTTTTTTCGATGGCTGGGACCTTTGGGAACTAGAAGTAAACTAAAAACTGAAAACCAGTATTAAACCAAAATTGTTGCTGTAGGATTTTCTAAATACCTCCAACTCCTGTAGCCTATGAACACTGACCCTGCCCTTATAAGAACATGGTGGGTTGCAAATATTGATTTGTTTATTAAAGGCATCTCATCTACCTTTTATCCACTAGTTGGCGATGATGACTATTGTTGTAGATAATCCAACATGGCTGACAACTATTGTATATCTAAAGATTGCTAATTTATGGCCTGGAAACATATGCAGTTTGAGCAAATGTATCTCAAATCGTGTTTAGTAGTAGTATTATATTATTTGCTTCAATCTTTTGCAGTGTTTCTTTAAATGTTGTTCTACACTTGTTTTGTTGAATCCAGATTGATACCAAGTGTTGCCCAAGACTAAATCAGAAGACTAAATCAGAACTAAGACCAGTACTAAACCTGTGTAAAATATTGTCTAAAATATGATATCCTTATAATTTTGTGTCATTGTTCATTTGGGCCTGTATGGTGCTGTCTGCCTTAAGCCAAATGGGACCAGGCCAGCCGCTGCAGTGGAAACTTCACTCCCCTCCTACCACCCTCCTGGTGTTATTTGGGCCAAAGGGCAGAGCAACACTCGCTAAGGGCCAGACACTGCCACAGTTTACAAGAAGAGTGCTTGTCACTCAAATGTTCACTGTACACAGGCTCAGGCAATATCCGAGAAATGTCGTTGTTTAACATGGCAATGGAACATGATGTCACACAACCATAAATTCTATAGCGTCAGACATTTTGGCAAGTCCACGCCTGTATCGTACATATAATGTAGAGATTAAAGATTTTTACACAGGGATTTCAACACCAAGGTTCACACAAACATATTAGTAGTTGCAATTAATTTAGTAGTAAACTTGTGTACATTACTATTTTACTTATTTTATCAGTCCATTAGCTCTCCCTTAGTTGCTCCCTGACTTTGGAGATGTAGGGGTCTTGCGTATGCCACACATGTCTGAGGTACACACCAGGGTAGCTGTCCACTTGCACTCTTTGGTCTTTGATAAGTAGCAGTCTGAAAAGATTAGCAGCACCCACAATCAGTATTTGTCTGGAAACCAGTTGTCAAATTTCTGACCATGGTGCAACAATAGATTGTTGTTGGGTTGTTCCTTGGTTTGGACAGATGGGTTGTGAGTCCTTGGGTTACAGGTGTTTCTGTTCAGTGCTGGGGAGGAGTGTTGGGGAGGTCCTGATCCTCCTCTCAAATTAGAAAGTCATGAGCGATTTCTGGGAGGTTTTATTTAAATGTCTTGCTACTTGCATTGCCTGTTCCAGCACACTTATCTTTGAAAATTGTATTATTTGGGTAGTGTCCTTGAAAGCTTTTCATTGTGGCCCTGGTCCAGTAGTTTGAACTGATTCAGAGGAGTGACTTTTGGTTGTTTTAATAAGGAGGTTCTCTGTAATGTCTTTGGTTCTTGGAGGTTCTCTGTAATGTCTTTGGTTCTTGGAGGTTCTCTGTAATGTCTTTGGTTGTTGGAGGTTCTCTGTAATGTCTTTGGTTGTTGGAGGTTCTCTGTAATGTCTTTG
>JAVQKC010030135.1:0-11227 GCA_036025475.1 Philypnodon macrostomus | reverse complement strand
TACTTCATGAGTATCTTAGCGAGTCTAACGGTTCTTCCGATCCAAAGCATTTCATTGCATTTTCTGACCCTGTGTTGAATGTGCATATGACAAATAAACTGAAACCTGAAACCTGAAACAGAGTGCCAAGCACTCTTTTCACACTTGTCCTACAGACCACAAATCTACCATATAGATTTGTGATAGGTAAACCGGCATACTTAAAATAACTCCAAATGAACAAAGTCAATGGGCGAAGCCCATGGGGGGGTCACTTTCGAGCGTGACGGAGGTTGGCAGTGGGTCGCGGAGAGCGAGGGCCGTTCGACGCCGCTTGTGGCTTTAATGATGACTTTGTTTTGTCCCTATCCAGCAATGACCACGGGCGCGGCAAACCCGACGGCCACGGGCACGGTAAACCAGACGGGCACGGACACGGGCCTCCAGACGGTCACGGGAAACCCGACGGGCACGGACGTGGAAAACCAGACGGGCACGGACGTGGACCACCAGATCATGCCCACGGGAAGGGCCCAGATCGCAAACATCATGAAGGTGAGACCCAGGAAAACATGCCATAGCTGCCCTGGGGCAAACTCCGACCATCTCCAAACATACCCAAATCGTTCGCCATTCAAACGATAGCATCATAGACAGTGACAGTCCTGATAACTCAATCGTCCCAATACAACACTTCATTTTGGTAATGCTCCGACCTAGTACCCGTCTAGTAGACAATATAATTATAAGTCAACATGTGTTTAAAAATGTATTCTGCAGCTGACTACAACCGATGCCACGACCTTGAGATGGACGCTGTGGCTGTGAACGAGGAGGGAATCCCATATTTCTTCAAAGGTGAGTATCTGCAATATTGACACCTCAAGAGATGAATAATCTATACAGTCTAAATCAGCTCTTCAGATCACGTGAGTATTTCTGTGTGTACACTAATAGTCTTTTTGGCGTGAGCTCATCATCTTATACATTTGTCTGATATGTATAATTACTTTAGTTCATTTGGGTGTACTGTAGAGACAGGTGAATTAGTGACTTACGCAGGTCAATTCTGTACACTCTCTCTTGTCCACCAGGTGACCATCTCTTTAAAGGGTTCCATGGTAAAGCTGAACTGTCCAATGCGACTTTCCCTGACCTGGACGACCACCATCACCTTGACCATGTGGACGCTGCCTTCAGGATGCACTATGAGGACCACCCCGAGGAGCACGACCACATGTTCTTCTTCCTGGTTTGTACTATTTCTGATCATATTTACCACGCTCCTATTGGGTCCGGCGCGATAGGTCACTTATTAGATTGGATTATGTATCTGAAAGAGTTAGCCGAGGTTACTTTTGGCATCTGAGTGCCCCGGCCGTGAGTTCGAATCCGGCTCAGGACAGACACTTCTCCCTGGTTTCCTGTGAGTCTCCTGTCCTATCAAATAAAAACAACACAGCCTTATTTCATTTAGGAAATTCACCTTCCAACCAGAGGGTCACCGGTTCAAATCCCACGCGAGCGCATACTGTCGTGTGAATGGGCAAGACACTTAACCCACATTGCCCATGAATGAATGAATATTGTAATTATAAAGCACCTGTGAGTCTATATCAAACCAACGCATTATAGGAATATTTGATAAATAAAGATAGACACAGACACAACAAAGACTCAATAAACACTATTGGCACCACAGAAATCCCACTGTTTTAGTCCATACATCTGACAATACTAATCAGTGTCCTCTAGATGGCAATAGAGACATACAAAAAAGTGACAGTTCTGATTTGATGTTTAGTCTGATTTGATGTTTAGTCTGATTTGATGTTTAGCCTGATTTGATGTTTAGCCTGGTTTAATGTTTAGCCTGGTTTGATGTTTAGCCTGATTTGATGTTTAGCCTGATTTGATGTATAGCCTGATTTGATGTATAGCCTGGTTTGATGTTTAGCCTGATTTGATGTTTAGCCTGATTTGATGTTTAGCCTGATTTGATGTATAGCCTGGGGAAATACATTTTAAATAATCTTTTAACACAGGATGAAAAAGTGTTCTGCTACGATAAGCAGAAACTGGAGGAGGGCTATCCCAAAAACATCTCGGAGGTGTTCCCCGGGATCCCGGATAATCTGGACGCTGCCGTGGAGTGTCCCAAACCGGAATGTGAAGAAGACTCTGTCATTTTCTTCAAGGGTTCGTAAATATTATCCCAATATTTTGACTTATCACACCTGTGTCCTAGTCGTGTATACCCATAGATTCAAATGCATTCTATTGTACAATCTAAAACTAAAATCCAAAGTCTCCTCTTTCCATTGGGAATGAACTCCATGTGTCTGAGTAAAAGGGGGTTTTCCCTAGAGCCAATCAATGTTGATGATATTGTGCAATCAGACCTGGGCCCGTAAACAGGGCGTTAACCTCTACAATAACCTCAGATGATGAAACCTGATACAAATATTGTGATATGGACATAAACTATACTATAATACTATACAAAAATAAATCACAGGCTTCCACAGGACAGGAGCGCTCTGATCGATTAAAACATTGTTTATTCACCAAGAATCCATCAGGAATAATGTGAGGGAGAAAAAAGACAGCCAACATCAGACCACTACTATTTGCACATGAATATTTTTACTGTACCTGACGGGTAACCTGTTTACATACAGTTGCACACGTAACTGATTGAATGTTTACATACTATCATTCTGCACAGGTATTTGTACTTGCCTGGTTATAGGAATATATTTGCACCTTTACAATCTCTGTTTACTGCAGACATAACAGCACAATGTAGCACATATATGTACATAGTCTTTAACATTTGATTTTATTATATATATTCACACTTATGCATGCTGATCTTTATCTTTATCTATTTTTATTTCTATTTTATTGTTGGTATCCATTCCGGGCAGCAATGTAAGAATTTCATTGTGCAGAGAAACATTTTTCCTACTGCGCATATGACAATAAACACTTTGAACCCTTGGTGTGAGACCGTGATAGAGGGTTGAGAAGGAGAGGCCGGGGTAAGAGGAGCGGATCATTCAAACATCAATCAATGACGTTTTGTTGTTTTGTGTTTGTCTGATGTTGTTCCCTATAGACAATGACATCTTCCACTACATCATGAAGAACCAGACGGTGGATAAGAAGGAGTTTGAGTCAATGCCAAACTGCTCGGCGGCGTTCCGCTTCATGGAGCACTATTATTGCTTCCACGGACACAAGTTCTCCAAATTTAACCCCAAAACCGGAGAGGTGCACGGGAAGTACCCCAAAGAGGCCCGCAACTTCTTCCATAAGTGCTCCAAGTATGGTAAAAGTATGTGTCTTTAGAAATTAAACCAATCACAGTTGAATCTGTGGGTATCTGTGGTGTCATTCTCTCCTGAAATAGGCCTGGCCTTTACAGCAACATCAAATCAGTGCGATACCACTTTGACCAACAGTCGCGTGCCTGTGCATGGATCTATTATATGATCAGGATACGACACTGCCAATATGTGTAGTGGTCACTCGGTGGTACTGCAGCGAGAAAAGGGGGGTTTAGTGGTGTTTATTCTTTATTTTCACATCATAGACTTTTTTCTTTGTTAAAAATTCCCAAATCGGGCAAAAAATAACTTTTTATGTTCGTCACGAGGGCTTCACCGCTCCATCTACGCGGTCCGTGTACACGAGGGCGGGGGCTCGAGGGTGGGGGCTCCAGGGTGGGGGCTCCAGGGTACCGTAGTACGCCTGCACCATGGGCCACATACACTGAAGTCAAAGCGGAGATGGAGCAAAATATATTGAAATCAACGGCGGCCATCTTGCTATCTTTAGTAATACATCCATGGTCATGTGACACTTCCTTCCCAAACCCACTGCAGGATTAGGCCAATTAGAGGCACCTGGGCTAGAGACGATGTGAACCCCACTGTTAGTCTGAGCAGGTCCTTTTCTCCCTCAGTTTGACCAGAGTGTGTGAAATAAATGACCTTCCTGGTGTCTGTGCTCATTATCTTCAAGTGTAGACACCAGTAATTACCCACAGGGTCCTCACAGGTCCTATATTAGGCCCAGTCACAGTCTGTTTTTGGGTACATTTAGGTCACCATTTTATGTTCTGCGGGGGGGGGGGGGGGGGGGTTCTGGGATTTAAACAAGGCCATGACACCCACACAGCCCAGCACACGTCTTCTCCGGTCACATGTGTCGTTAAACGGTGGTGGCAACAAGGATTATCTCGGCGTGCAGGAGCAGGAAGACTTACTTTTAGCCCCTAACTATGTCACTTATATAGGTTACTTTGGGTATGAGTTACATTGTTAAACGCTCAGAAAAATCAATTTAGCAGAATATAGGAGCTTTAAAATGCCCTAGTAAATACACTTTTAAGTATGATTTGATGACTTTTTGTATATATATATATTTTTTATTAATTTCATCACTATTATTGTTGTGTCCAGATGATAAGATTGACCATGAAGAGAGAGAGCGCTGCAGCAGAGTCCATCTTGATGCCCTCAGCTCCGACAACGATGGAGACATGTACGCCTTCAGAGGTCAGAACCAGTGTGGCCAGATGTTGTGAGAGAAAAATGGACGGAAACAAGCCCAAAATAAGTGACTTGCATTAAAACCAATAATGATAACTATAGATAAGACATACGGGCTTCGGGATAGGCCTATGAGGAGCCTTTTAGTGCCTCCTTCAACACTATACACACTACAGAAGACAGTAAGTCCCATACATACAAAGTCAACACATTTAACATTGGCAGATATCACCATAGAGTACATTACTGCATTTTTACCAAGAGTCTGTATGATCCTAAATGAATTGTTGTGGGGTGAATGAAGGTCCCTGGAAGTCTCGGGTTGCTTTTAAACATGCTTTTACAGAGAGAGATCCAAACTGAGCAGACCTGGTGTTTTTGTGTTGAACAGTAGCTTTATGATCGTCTAGAGTCTGTATATAAAGTCTATATTCTTTGTGTGTTTTCTGTGGACGGTGGTATTTTCTGAAACTGTAGGGGGCGCTCTGTGAAGGAGACATGTGACCAAAATAGTGAGAAGTTGCATAGCGCACCTTTAAGTGAGAGCATTCCCTTTAATTAATTGAACATGTGACTAAAGCGTGTCACATATTATTCCGACTTCAGTTTATCGAACTGCATGCGAAGTGAACAGACTGCCTAACATTGCCTTTTCAGATGCGTGTCTTCCCTTGTATTACAGGCCAGTATTTCATTGTTAAATTTGAAGCCAACGACACGGTTAAAGCAGACACCATCGAGAACGCCTTCAGAGAGCTGGACGGTGACGTGGACGCGGTCTTCTCTTACGAAAACCACTTCTACATGATGAAGGTCCATATCACACGTGTCTATAGCGTGTGTTTTAACTACTGATGCATGGTTCTGATGCTGTTTCTCCAGGATGAGCACATCTACGTGTATAAAATGGGAGAGCCCCACACTCTCCTCGATGGCTTCCCTAAAACCCTGAAGGAGGAGCTGGGTTTTGAGGGACACGTCGATGCTGCTTTTGTTTGTGACGACCAGTCCATCGCTCACATCATCCAAGGTACTCAAGTAACTGAGTAAATGTAACTGAGTAAATGTGACTGAGTAAATGTGACTGAGTAAATGTGACTGAGTAAATGTAACTGAGTTAATGTGACTCAGTAAATGTGACTATACATATCCCTATACATGTTCATGGGAGACGGGGGGTAGGAAAGACCTGGTCACTAATAAAAATGATCAGATTCAACGCTATATAAGAAATATCTCTTCAAAAATCCTCAAATGTTGACTCTGATCGTTTTTATTAGTGACCAGGTCCATTACCTCCTGTATCTGTCCAGCCACACACAACATCTATAGATTATCAACAGTCATGCCCCCCCCCCATCTCCCATTAACATGTATAGGGCTATAGAATGTTGTGATGTCACCTGCGACCCAGCAGCCGTCATTCAAGACACTCAAAAACCCACATGTTGCATTATTCATTTCACAGGCACATGCTGGTGGTAGTTGCCCTGGGGCTGTCTTCGAGTTCCATACTGCACCAATGGCTTAGGTGCCCGCCACAATCTCACAAATACATTTAAAAATTCAGACAAGATTCAGTGCCTTGCCCAAGAACACAATGGCAGTATGAACTGAATTGGTAGTTTGACCAGCCGACGTTCTTGTTAGTTGATGACCAGCAGTAGAACATCATTTCAAGTGTTGATGTAGCCTAAATGCTAAATACAGCTGATCTTGCTAATGTTCTCTTCCCACCCACTGACAGCACACATTTGTATTTGTTTATCCCAAGGCTCATTTTCCATTCAAAAAATAATCCAGATTGCTTTCCAAAATGCGCCCTCAGCTCACATTGTTTACCAACATTTTGAGGCCCTATTCTATCTCTGTTCTACATTCTTCTATGCCCCCTCCATCCTCTTCCCTCCGTGCTCCCAAACCTTCATCCCCCATAATTGCTGTGCGGTGGTCTGCTTCACCTTTGTGATTATCAAGGCTGCTCCGATATCGGCCCAACAACAGGGCGGTTTTAGAACCACGGAGGCCTCTCAATTCAAACGGCCACTCTCCACTCTCTCCTGCAGAGGTAAATCGCTACCACTTATCACAGCGGCCCCAACAACATGCAAGAGACACACTGTCAATGTCAGTCAATGTCCCTTGTGAGGGGCTTCTTCATGTTTGGTCATATTTTGTGTCCACAGGGCCACATAGTCAGAATAGTGGGAGATTGTACTGAAGTTTGAGTATTTTTACTTCAAAAACATATTAATAAAGTCATCGGTCAAAAAATTATATTATTACTATTTATTTTGTAATTTTGTAATTTTTTTGTAATTTTTGTAATTTTTGTAATTTTTTTTTTTTTATTTTATTTTTTTTTATTTTAAAATTAAAAAATATATATATATATATTTTTTATTTATATTCATGTTTTTTATTTTTTTATTTTGTAGGCCTAATCAAATCATTTTTTTTTTATTAAAGGACAAATTCTGATATTTCCATACCAAAAATCACAAAAATTCATGACACAAATTCAGTTAAAGGAATCCTAAATGTCCCCACTCTTTTTTTCAGTGGAAGTAAAAGCAATAAAACCACCCTCTGGAGTACAATGTATCAGTTATGAATTACATGAGTAAATGCATCTAACTGATAAAAAGTCCTTATCACAGTTTTTTGCCTTTTGGGTTTATTTCTCCCTCCTGTTGCGGTGTCCTTTTCATCTCTGCGCCCCCCACATGAGGACCTAACATTACTCCTAACTCGTCTCTCTGACTCAAAAGTGATTGAATACATGAGTCTAGGAGTTCACCAAACAAGTCTAGCTACGAGTAAATCATACGAGAACTATTTAATATAAACATGGCATTTTGGGCATTAACAGTATACAGTTGTCCCTTCACCTGTCACCTGTCCCTTCACCTGTCATCTGTCCCTTCACCACCTGTCACCTGTCCCTTCACCTGTCTCCGGTTCACAGTCGTCCCTTCACCTGTCACCTGTCCCTTCACCTGTCACCTGTCCCTTCACCTGTCACCTGTCCCTTCACCACCTGTCAACTGTCCCTTCACCTGTCTCTGGTTCACAGTTGTCCCTTCACCTGTCTCTGGTTCACAGTTGTCCCTTCACCTGTCTCCGGTTCACAGTGATCCTTTCACCTGTCTCCGGTTCACCCCTGACCCTTCACCTGTCACCGGTTCACCCCTGACCCTTCATCTGTCACCTGTCCCTTCACCTGTCTCCGGTTCACAGTTGTCCCTTCACCTGTCTCCAGTTCACACCTGACCCTTCACCTGTCTCCGGTTCACCCCTGACCCTTCCTTGGACACTTTTGATAGTACTGTATTTTGAAGAGGCTTTAACCTAAGATGTCGAGCCATCACATTTTCACCCTTGTCTAACTTCTTCAAATTGATTCATTTTTCTGAACTCCAAACACATTCACTTTGAGGACACTAAGTTCACAATACATCCCATACCACACTGACGCGCTAACGCCAATACAAAATAGGTACCACTGAAGTTTGACATGAGCTATTAACATAATGAAGGATTCTAATTAGCTTCATTTAGACTTTTAATTGACATGCGGTGTCGAAAATGACAGGTTGTCAAAAGTATGAGACAGACGGTGAACTGGTAAGCCCACTGTCAGCTGTCAGACGCACAGGGCACAGTGACAATGCTGCCCTGGTTATGTCTCACATTGTATCAAAAGTGGGAAGGATCTAGAGACAGACCATCTAAAAATTTGGAAGATGTTCCAAAAATCAAACGCGGCAGAATATAACAGTTGTGTGTAGTGATGTTTTTGAGTCAAACTTGTGCAGGGAGTCAGTTACGGTCAAAATGAGGCAATTTTCTGGCTACATTTTCCAATTTCTAATGTACATCCTCAGTGTACAGGTCCAACTCTCAAAGTCCGAACGAGCTCAACTCAGAGCATTCGAATGAGAAACAATGTGTTGGTATATTGAGAAGTCCTCAGCTGTAACTCAGTGTATTCAATTATAATTCATTCAGGAACATTTTATGGGTGGCAAAGATTCATTCGAATTTCAGCTATCCTTGAAGGAACAAAAGCAAACAGAATTGTGTGTGAGTGAGTGGGAAGGCTCCATTACCAAAGGTTACCAGGAAATTAAACCAGTTCATTTACCACAGTCGAGGTGGTGGCAGAGCCTTAGTCAAAATTAATTAACATTAAACCATGTTCCATTTGAAAACCACTGTCACAGATAAAACCACACACTTATAAAGGCTCCTTTAAATGTTATCACTTGTTTGATACACAACATAAGAAATATGAATTCTTTTGTTAAACTGAAAAATGAATGGAAAGCTGTGATTGTGTTTTTCACATTCCCATAATACAAAACCAAATAAACATCAAAGACAAAACTTCTAAATGGGAAACTGTTTGCCTTAGTCACTCAGTCTCAGAGAGTCACTCAGTCTCAGAGAGTCACTCGGTCTCAGAGAGTCACTTAGTCTCAGAGAGTCACTTGGTCTCAGAGAGCCACTCGATGTCAGAGAGTCACTCGGTCTCAGAGAGTCGCTCAGTCTCAGAGAGCTGCTCAGTCTCAGAGAGCCGCTCAGTCTCAGAGTCTCAGAGAGCCGCTCAGTCTCAGAGTCTCAGAGAGACGCTCAGTCTCAGAGATTATATATTGACACCAAAATATAAAACTCAAAGACAGGACTTTTACCCTTTGATATATAGACTTCCTCACTGGCTTCTTGACATCAAGGTTAGTGCTTAGTGCAAGTGAAACATGCGTGTACTTTTCAACACAACATCATACATTTCCAACCATCTTTTAACATGACAAATCAACATAACAGCCTGTCACTATAGCTCAAATCATATTAGAACATTATAGCTCGACTAGAAAAGGCTTCTTCTTGGTCTGTCTGGTATCTTCACATATATATGTGTGTATGAGTGATGTTAAATGCTTGAAGCGCAGTTCAACACTTGATTCATCTTGTGCATGGTTTATTTTGAGCTCTTTAATCTTTTAAAAGCACAGAGCAGACATCAGCCACTTCACATACAGCTCATAGCCTCAGGTAGACCAAACAACTTGAACAGTCTACATCCATCCATCCATCCATCCAGCGCATGTCATTATCCTGCATGTTTACCAGCATTTTAATTGTGTTTTATTGTATGTGTGTGCCCCGTGCCTGGTATTAGGAGTTTCAATTGTTGTTCTTTGTCTAAATTTACATAAACATAAAGGCTGTTAACCGTTATAATTGAGTAAGAACCACAGGACTGTTTATGACTGTTATGGTCATCAAGAGTAGAATCAAAATTAAGATGCGCAATAGAATTTGCATTAAAACGACCAACACTAGACAAGTCAGTTTACTGTTCCGGGGCCGGGTCGCAGAGGCAGCAGTCTAAGCAGAGATGCCGAGACTTCCCACTCCCCAGACACTTTCTCCTGCTCTTGAGGGGTATTCTAAGGTGTTCCCAGACCAGCCGAGAGCCTCCTGTAATGTATTCATTTAGTTTGAAACTTGTAGAATTTAAGGGGATTATCCTAAATTGGCTAAATTATTTAACAGGAAATATATTAAGAATTTTTCTTCCCATATTCATTAAGCTCGATTTTACAATAGATGTCCTTTATCTGACACATTTATCAGGACCTGGGACAGGCACAAAGCTGGAAACCACCTCAAAAACTATTTTTGTTTGGATTAGCTAGCATTACTAGCTTTGCTTAATTTATTCACTCTTCTATAGAGTATACACAATGTGACAAAACCAGGACTAAACCAAGTTTAAGAAAGAGAGAAGCCAAAATTTCAGAGACCACTAGAAAGAGCCTGCGTACCACCATTTGTACCACTGACTTGATGTCATTTGACTTAAGCCTTTTCATTCCTCGTGGAACATAGGCCTTCAGCGAGCTCGCTCCACTTCTGTCTGTCCATCGACAACCCATGGACTCCCAGTCCAGGCCTATTTGCTTTGCCTCCCAGGAGCAGCGCCAGGTTTTCTTCGGCTTACCCTCAAGTATGGGTGATCCATCCCCAATTGCTTTTCTTTATTTCCTTGTCTGGGGGACACTCATTGGTGCGTTGCCACAGATCCTCGTTGGATATCTTCTCCAATGATCCTCTGAAGGCCTGGTCTCTCCTGTTGAGGTATGCTGTGGTCTTTCAAAGTTTCAGCTCCACACAAGAAAATGGACGTCACGTTGGAGTTGTCTTCTTGTCTTCGACCCCATTCCCAATCCTCACGCTGATGTCTTCCTCCGTGCCTCCATTTTGATCTATTATGCTTCTGAGGTAGTCTTCTTGATAATTCCAGCCTTGAGCTCCACCGGTTGAGTGTTCTGCCAATGACTTACAAAAATGAAACAATAATAGAACAAAAACAAACTCGTATGATGGCACTTTCCATATTCTTCCATAAGACCTCTCTCTGTTCTTTCTATATTCTTCCGTAAGACCTCTCTCTGTTCTTTCTATATTCTTCCATAAGACCTCTCCCTGTTCTTTCTATATTCTTCCATAAGACCTCTCTGTTATTTCTATATTCTTCCATAAGACCTCTCCTGTTCTTTCTAAATTCTTCCATAAGACCTCTCCTGTTCTTTCTATATTCTTCCATAAGACCTCTCTCTGTTATTTCTATATTCTTCCGTAAGACCTCTCTCTGTTCTTTCTATATTCTTCCATAAGAC
>JAVQKC010030122.1:0-19332 GCA_036025475.1 Philypnodon macrostomus | reverse complement strand
CTGTTTGCCTTGGGAGACCCTACCAGGGGCATGTAGCCCCCGACAACATAGCTCCTAGGATCATTCAGGCGCACAAACCCCTCCACCACGGTAAGGTGGCGGTTCAAAGAGGGGGAGTTTAACCTCTTGTATTGGATTATTGACAAGGCCTGAAATGGCATGGCCTCAAAATGAATCACCCAGGGACCGAGAGACTGTCAGATTCATCCAAAGATCAGATCATCACATCAGCCACCTCCAAAGCAGCAAAAATGTGTCACAGCACGCCAGACTAATCTCCCAAAACAAGCTGTATATAACATTAGCACAAGCAGAATGTCAGCATTTTAGTTGAAAAATAGCCTGGTAGACTTTTTGGTACATGCAGATTTATAGCAGCTCTCCAACTGCGCTTATATCTGAATATAATTATATAATAATATAATAATAATTATATGCATCAGATCATTGGAGTGTGATGTTAATTTGTTGGAAAATGTTCTTATGAGATTGTATCACGGCCTGTCACTCAGAGTTACAGAGAGTATCTGGTAAAGCAGGTGTATTTTTACTTTGTCAGAAAAAACAAAACTTGAACTGTATCGAGCTAACCAAGCGCTTGTGTAAAAGGCATACATATTGTAAGGTGGGCCTGCTGATATCCTAACTTTAATTTCTAAGCCTGCATACCGTTAAATGTGATTTCCAAGGGAATTCACCTTCGAGTTGAGGGGGAAGTATCAACCTACCTTGGATATATTGTCGTCGGACTAAGCCAATTAACTAAACGACCACCACCCATCAAAACATCAGCAAAAGCATTTAATGAAGCTCATCTTTGGCTATGGTGAGACAGGTAGTATTGCATTGCTTTTTTTTGTTTTTTATATTTTGTAGAGGTTTATTAAAAAATGTAAAACTATTACAGATATTACGCTATTGGTACAAGCATCATTATGCATACATTTTCCCTCTACATCCTCACCAGCAAATGTATCTAAATGCAATGTGTTCTAACCTCTCTATGGCATTGTGTTATCAGCTCAGTGTGTGCTTTGCTAATCTAAATTGCTAGTGGAGAAGCTAATACAAGGGTTTTAAATGTGGAATAGAAAATCTGCCTTGGCTCTTTCATTATCCTAATGAACTCATTATGGGCATGATAATTGTGACTGAATGGAAGCTGGGTGATTTCAACATAGGTTCATTTTTTACATTTTTGTAGACTATGGTTGTTGTAATGGGCTTGCTGCTGTCATTGCAATTTCAAAATTTCCAAAAATTCAAAGTAGACATTGTGGTGAGGAAGTACAGAGATTACCTAGATCTGTGGGAAGCTGGCCACATGAAGTTTTGCTTGTTCTCTTTCTCACACATGGATGGCATACAACCACTTCACTGTTTTCTATAGCAATCATTTGTTCTTTTGTGTTAGTCTGTTTACACCTGAACTAAATTAACCCTGGTTTGAGTCAGGTCTGGTGAGAAAGTGATAAATGGGGCAGTATAATGACGAGTAAAAAAGAAAAAGTCATGCCACAGTCTTTGCCAGAACAAAATGATTTACTTGATAATAGTCAATGCATTGACTGTATATGTATATGTATAACATTGTATAGCAGATCTGTTGCAGTTATGTAATTGTAAGAAATATGGCCTGAAATTTAAACGATGCTGCAACACTTGGATCTTAATTGAGACCAGTCTTCTGGACATTCTGACTGAATCTTATACAGCAGTGCTTACTTAAACAACTGTTTCTCTTCATTATGAGGTTAGTGCTAACTTCATTCAGGCTTGTCAGGGTTATACCGCTCTAGTAGTTTTAAAGAGGATTTCACTCAAACGTCTTGCGCTTAGAGCCCACACCCAATCTCATTTACTAGCACCATTTCCTCTCTCCTCAAACCACATTAAACCCTCATATTCTGTTTCTGGTAAATGCTAACCCAGGATTTTGCTGAAATGTTTGAAGGTAACACCTAACGACATATCTCCATGCATCAAATGATGGACTACTAAATGGTCTGGTACATTAAATTCCCATGTTGATCTGATTACATTTAGACCACATTATAGGGGAGCTGTGCACACAGACTGTGAATGAAAGTAGTGGCCTTTCCTAATCATTGTTACAAATGAAAATCAACGAATATCAAGGAATTTGGACCCAAAAATGTAAGGCATTTTGGAGTTTGGAGAATTTGAACAATATGTAATAATATATTAATTTAGAAGTATATTAACCAAAAACAAGTCTAAAGGTGTTTGGAAAAGTAATGCACAAATGACAGTGTTTAACATAAAGTAGAGCTTATCTCCTTCCTCCATTTTTGGTGAAAGTCCCACCCGCCACAGGCCTGTTCTGGCAGACGGGTGTTTGGCTTGTACCAGGGGAGTGCGAAGATGCTCTGTGAGCCAGCACGATAACGTCCTCCTCCCGCGAGTCTCGCACCAGTGCCTCCCGCCAAAGCCCACCCACTGCATTGCCACCTGGTCGTTTGTTGTAATCTAGTCCCAGCCAAATATCCACCCCGTAATGTTTGTAGTCCCACCATTGGACCTCCACTACAACCCTTGCGATGAGATGTATGAATAAATCTGTACCCTTGCCAAGTGTTTATCTAATCGTCTTTGTTTTGCTGTGATTGAATTACTGGACTGAATGAACAGCTAATTATTTACTGACTCATATTACCTCCATCAGTTAATGGGGTTCTCTATTCAAGAATACATGTGCAACAATGAAGACAATGTAGCCCACATTGTGCTGTGCAAAATGAGCTCTGTTTGGTCCTCCGTGGTTGCCTCAGTAAGCATGTAGACACATTTAATTATGAAGGTGCAGGGTCTGATTCAGAGCGAATTCCGGTTCTAACATTAGCTTAGATTAGCTCCTTTACCGGAGCTAACTGCTACCCGCTGCTGCTGCAAATGTTTTGCTCTGGCCTGTATTATTTGATTGCTTTGTTAAACATGCCGTAGACATATTTGCTCTTTGCTGTGTCTGTGTGAATTGGTTTTATTTATAGGTCCTATAACACAGAGTGGTTATGTATTGTTTACAGGGCTATCTTCCCAGATAGTGGGGCTAATAAACAGTGCAGGGTTATACAAGGTGTGGCCAGGCTCTATGTTTCTCTTTCGCTTAGATAAAGTTACCCTGGTGCATACTAGCTCACTAGCGCTGATACAGAAATAAAACAAACTCTTGAGACATAGAAAAGACAGAATCCACAGCATGTTTATAAAGCGATCTTCAACAAAATACAGTCGAAATAGCCACAGGTCTCTGATCCCCTCCCACCACAACAGTAAAGCCCACCTCTGGTAATAATATTGAATATAGTTTAAATTATGTGAAACACTAAAGTTACAGACGTATAACTTTGATTAAAACTCTGAGAACAGGATACTGACTGCAGTTCCTCTAATGGCCACTTGAGGCAGAACCCTGAATAAATAAAAGTAAAAAAAGTAAATTCTCCACAAGGTATTTTGATAACATGCCAAAATAATGTATATTCAACAATGATTCTATGTATACGAAGTACTCAAAAATAAATGAATTGAGCAAAGTATTAATGGGTAATATTTCTTTTGGAATGTTGAAAATATTCTTTTGAAGACTAGAATCAATTCAATTGTGTTTCTGGTCAGGCTAGAGTTTTACCACTGACATTTGGACCCATTGTTTTCATTTATCCTGCATTCAGGTTTTGGCCCACAATGATATCACATCTAAAAAAGGCCAGTCATAGAAATAATTTGGGTACTTTTTAATCTTAATGTATTTCATTTGTATAAACCCAGTAATTAATGTTAAGTTAAAAGATAAATCATATCCTCTGAGATTTGCAGAAATAATTGTCCCAAAGCTGCGGCTGTCTGATTTGAAACCTGCCTCTCAGCCACACAGGCATTTAGCTATTCAAGCTGAGGGTTGTGGGTGACCTTTTTAAATGGAATTTTCTCTAAGAGTAGTCGCCAGTGAAATTTAAGTCTTCAATCTTGTAGATGTAAACTTTGACATTCAGAGCCTCGTGTTTATCTCATTGATTCAGCAAACGTCAAAGAATCAAGATGCTGCATGCCAATTCCCTGCTCTCTTCCCCTCCATCTACTATTCTTTTTGAATCTTTTAGCCCCGTACAACTGTGAATACAAATGACATATGATATTTAAACAACCATAACATTTGACTAAATCAAACACTTATTGCCCAAAGCAGGTTGCCTTGCCTGGCACCATGAAAAACAGTGTGGTTGATTAGTGCAGTATAATATGCCCTGCTGGCTTTAGTGTGAACGGCGCACATTAGCCGTATGCTCCGAGGATGCTGTCAGAGTGCCGGTGCAAACTCCTGCTCTGCAAACTGGTAATGATTCAGTGTTTGCAATTTATTCACATAGAGAAGCTCATTAAATTAGCATGTATGTTATATGCATAGTCTGCTAAAACCCAACACCCACTTTGGGAACCCCTGGTCTAACGTATTAATATTATTATCTCAGCTGACATTTATGCATGTAGATACATTTTTTTCTGGTGCTGGTGATAGTCATTTCAGTTTGACTGCTGGTAGATGATTGCAATTGTTTCTTTTAAGTGTACTCTAATCTTACTTGCCAGTATTTTCTAGATTCCTCATATACAGACATTGTATAGAATGGAGACAACAAAAAGACTTGTTTTTTCAAGCCCCACTAAGCTCCAGGTTCAGCCCATGACATGCCTAATGCACTATATCGCTCAGCTGGCCTGGATTTTTCTCCATGATTGCATTACTGCACAGTCAAATAGACGCTCACACTGACTGTATTTGATTGATGATATTTCCAATTCAGAACAAAGTAGTTTAAGGCGCACAGTTAATGCAACTTTTTTAGAGCATTCTTTCAAGGACTAATGACTCACAATGCCTGTCTTTACTCAGCCAAATGTAGGAGTTATTTATTGGAAATAAATGTGTGCGCTACTGTCGATTTGTGATGGGGCAGCCCATCACATAGAGCCCTATTCTTTTCTAGGGAAACTCAGAATACAAACCATCCATCATGGAGCCACTCTGAAACCACCAACCATACAGCCAACCTCAGCTGGAAGTAAGCACCGAAAAGCACACTTAGTTGATGAATGGACTAGCTGGGTGCCTAATACACATCTTCATTTACTCTCCTTTTCAAACAAATCAAAGTCTTTAGAGAGCTCTTTTCCCGGCGATGTCCCACAGATCGATCACTATTTTAACACTGTGGGGAGGATTTGTGGATGTGTCAGCCGGTTAAATACCTTTTATCAAGCATCTCCAGCTTTCGGTGTGTTTTTTTTTTTTTTTTTACCCCCAATTCATTCCAATGGCCGACACTGCTGCATTATTGCAAAAATCAATAGGCAGCTAAATCCACTGCGCCTTAAGCCTCACATATATTGGTTTTGTCAAAGAGCAGCCATGGAGCCTGCAGACACATGGGTTATGTTGTAGCTTCACATTGTATATGCGTGCCTTCATCGTCAGATATGAGGGACCAGGTGACGACAATGCTTTGTTCAGTATTGAAGCACAAATGGCACAATGTGTTTTTATTCTTTTTTTTTCAGTGTGTCTATTGCTATATTGCGGTGTTCGACATATGTAATTACCTGGGTCTCTGTAGGTGGGATTAGAGAGTGAATTATAATAGCATAGAAGGCAAAGGGGAATATAAAGCTCTGAGATTAATTTAGGAACAATACAATATACAGGCAATGTGACACATGTTCTAAATCTAAACTAGGCCTGTGCTGTGGTCCCCAACAGCAAGGTGTAGATCGGCGAAACGGCCCCGTACGTCTGCTACAACTGGCAACAACAGGCACCTTAATCAGACTTTGTTTGATTTCTAAGGGTTTCTATATTGTTAATGAGCAATTAAGAGGCCCCGCCCCCAAACCATGATAAACATGGGAAGGGTCTATTTGACTTTTTTGATTTGTCTGGATGTTTGTGAAGAATGTTTTTACCAAATTTTGTAAAATTCCCTTGAGCCTAATCGGGTAAAGTATGTGCAAGTTAGAGGCTGTCAAATATACCTGACCTCCCAAATTCAAACCAAGATGGCCGGCTTCCTGTTTGTTGTAGGGTGGGGTCATAATAATATTTTATGTTGGGTACACTGTGGAGAATCATTGTACCAAGTTTCAGTGCTCTCTGCCAAAGTAAGTGTGTCCAGGGTCCCATAGGGGTCATAAACATGGGGGCGCTATAGAGGCATTCTTTATTTGACCTCTGTAACTATATCGGCGAAACTACGATATTATGGAATCACGTCGTATGGGGCCGTTTCACCAAAATACACCTTGCTGTCGGGGACGACAGCACAGGCCTAGGCCTTTGTGAAGTATTTCACTGTCATTAATTGTAGAAGTACCAAACTCAATCCAGTTCTGTATCTTTATGATATGTACCTGTGTGCAAAAGATCCAGCAAAGATTTTTTGAGTTATTGCGTTCACAGTTTTGGCCCGTAATTAATTAATGAATTAATGAATTTTCATCGAAGAAGTACCCAAATCGATACAGTTCGGCGTCTTTATGGTATGTACCTGTGTGCAAATGTTGAAACTGATCCGGCAATTCGTTTTTTGAGCTATCGCGTTCACAGCTGGGACCAACGTGATTCCATAATATCGTGGTTTCGCCGATATAATTAGCAATCTGTCATGGTCCATGCTACTTCGTGTATCTTATACCTAAGTGTTTGTGCTACTACTTCAAATAAACCACTTCAATTCTAAACAGGATTAGTGTAAAATGTAAAAGCAGAATTCATATATCCTGTTCACAGTATAACATAACATTGGTGTATGGTGCTATTTTTTTAAATTTCATGCCATTACCAGGTGAGCCAATATATTTCAAATGATTGAGCCAGGGCAAGAAAATAACACTGGCCCGTGTAATTATCTGGATTCTAGTAGACAGGATAAGTGAAATTAAATGGCAATACAAGACTCTCTTGAAAAAAATAAAAGTTGGTCAAATGTCTCCGTTGTTACTTGGTGCCTCCTGTGGGCTCTCCGTCTGCTGCTATCGTGTGGGGAGATATTTGTAGGAGGCGGTGGCTCGCCCAGACAACCACGGTAATGGGTGCATCTGTTGTGTCAGGCTGACCTGCGGCTTGGCTCTGTTTACAGTGAGCAGACACATCCTTTGAGCCTGTGACCCAGCCGTGTCAGGGAGCTCTTTGTTTTGATTTTACTCCGGTTCCTGCACAGTTCGGAACGCTTCACGGCCCAGACGCTCTGAGAGGTGATACATCATGGGCTGTGGCGGTAGTTAAAGGGCTGAGACTACTGACTGGGAAGCTAAAGATAGATGGCTTTGGATGTATGTAACCATGATTGAAAGGTATTTTCAATGCATTCTGCATTACACAGACATGTATTGTCCTATAACTCAATGGAGAGAGAAATAACTGTCAATGTGAGGTTGCATTCTTTTTTAGAATGCTAAACAGATTAAAGGTCAAGCCAATACTATTTATCTGTTTAATTTTTGCACATTTTGAAAGGTGTCACAGTAGAATTGCACAAACCTTGCACAAAAAGCGTATTGGATGAGATGTTTTTGTTGCATTGTTGTGTAATGTGTGAAGATGCCAGCAGGGTCCTTTTATATGTCCTCTAAAACAGATTCTGGTGTTCTTAGACTGATACTCACTGCAGGATGAATGCTGTCATAGGAACTTGTGTGCATGGTTTTCAGGTTGTTGGATTTGAATCCAGTGTTTGTGAAGTCTATTGACGAAAGTGTTTTTTTTTAAGACTGGCTCTTCATCTGATTATTTCATCAAAGCTTGCCTCACATGTGGTGTGGGGTTACGTGAGGAACGTAATCTGGTGCTAGGCAACACATATACAAATACAAATATTATAAAAAGCTAAAAATATACAAACACAGAAATGCATTTGTGCCTCACGTCACCCTATGTGATCTGTTCAACCTATTAAGGCCGCCTGGTTCCACTGCCAAATTAAGTATGCCGTGATGAAGACCACCTATATGGCATGTCCCGTACTAGTTATTATATCGGCAAAACAACGATATTATGGAATCACTTCGGTGTTCGTCTACAGATCCTAGCTGTGAACGCCATAACTCAAAAAGGAATAGCCGGATCAGTTTCAACATTTGCACACAGGTACATACCATAAAGACGCCAAACTCTATCGATTTGGGTACTTCTACGATGAATATTAATGAAGTAATTAATTAATTACGGGCAAAAACTGTGAATGCAGGGGCCTCTATGATCTCAGCTGGGAACGCAATAACTCAAAAAGTCTTTGCCGGATCTTTTTAACTTTTCTGGACAGTTACATATCATGAAGATGCAGAACTGGATTAAGGATGGTACTTCTACGATTAATGATAATTAATTAATTAACTAATTAGTGCCCTGAAGCACTTTAATTGAGCCATTATTCCTGCTGAACATAAACAAAATCTCATGAATTTTGGGAGGTCAGGTTTATTTGACAGCACATACTTTGACCGATTAGGCTCAAACATGAAACACTTAATTACCTTCCAGCCCTGAACACATCTGATTAATATGATGCCAGTTACCTCTATAGTGTCCCCTATAGACTGAATGAAGTATGTAGTTTTAGGGAATTTTACCAAATTTCCCAAAAACATCCTTCACTAACATCCAGACAAATCAAACAAGTCAAATAGACCCTTCCTATGTTTGTCATGGTTTGGGGGCGGGGCCTCTTAAATGCTCGTTAACAATATTAAAACCCTTAGAAATCACATAATGTCTGAATAAGGTGCCCGTTGGTGCCAGCTGTGGCAGACGTATGGGGCCGTTTTGCCGATATACACCTTGCTGTCGGGGACGACAGTACAGGCCTAGTTTATTTTTTCCTTTTTGTCTGATGTTCTTGTACCTGGATTTCTAGATACACAGATACAGCAGCTTCCTATATTCTAAAAGCTAGATGGGCTTTAACAGGACTTTCAATAAGAGTGTATGCTCTTTGCTACAAGCCTGCTCCATATTTCTATAGTTCTATAGTACCAGTGACAGGTTTACAAAGCGTAGAAGATCTGCTGCATTAAATCTCCTTAAATAGCTCACAATCAAAAGCACATTGGCACTTATGTGGCAAGGCGCTGACTTCTGCTAAGACTTTCCCACATTTGCAACTCTGCTCACTATGCTCAAATATTTTAAAGGCCTTTTGGATATCTACAGACGTACATGACAGAGGAGACACAGCATAGCCTTTTGCTTTTCTTTGAATACAAATTCACCTATTTTCTAACATGTTTATTTCCTGTTGATTCTTGTTGCCTCCAGGCCGAGGCTGTGGATACAATGCCTTTAAGGTCACAGAAAGCATTCAACTGTACAGTCCTACCATAATATCACACTGGGCTTTGCACATCGATTCGGGTGTTTTTCGAGTTTGTGTTTCAGATAGAATGAAGCTTTGGGGGGATTTCTTTTGTGCTGGCTTCTTGGCAGAGAACTGAACTGACCATTTCACCCTTTGTTGGCACTTTTGCGTTGTACAAATGCATTAAAAATTAGCTGCCGCTGCTTAGAAGAAGTAATGCCCACCACAGCAAGTGTGTAACGCGGTAAATATTTTGTCAGCCTTTAGAAGCTTAAGTTTAAAAACCCACTGGGATATGGTTCTAATTGCTTTGAGGGGAAAAAAATCAGCATGTTTGTTTGTTGTGCTCTTGCCGTTCCACATGATCACCCTGTGGAGAGACGCTTTACTACTGCTGTCAAGGATTTATGAAGATAAATGAAGGTGGCAAGGAACCAACCAAAATAGATACACACACTCATATGGATGTCAGATGTGTGCGGAAAAATCACTGTGACATAAGATCACACTGGCACAAGAGAGAATTGGAAAAACTAGTCAGAATTGGCCCTCTAATTCCCACTAAGAATTGAAACATGTGGTTGACATTTTCTGCTGTAGATTTGACAATAGAAGAATAGAAAACAGTGAGTGAAAGGAATAATATAATGTAACAATTGCAAATCATAGCTCATTTTCCACGATTCAGTTTTATAAATCCGGTAGTAATGAATTCATAAAATGTTTCAATTTTAAGGTTGGTTTTGATTTATTCTTATGGCCTCTTGGGGACATATAGCTTACCATGTCATAGATGTCGTAGATATTATGGGTCAGGGTCAGTGGTGTACAGACAGTGATCCACATAACATATAGAACCTCTATATGAACAATGAGCTTTAGTTGTTTGTGCCACTGACTAAGATATGGTTGAAGGCACATTCTGAATAGTGTTTCTATATTTATATATCACTACAGGTCTCTTTAGAACATTAAATAATCAGTATTTATTTATTCACTAAGCTGTAAAGTAGAACCGCATGTAAAATACTTCTTACAGCTTCACATATGCCCAGTCCTTCCCAGTGACATTTTACAAAAAATAGAATTTAAATCTATCCATGAACACTGCTGGTAAGTGAAAAGATGTTCAGTTTCACGGCGCTCAGAAGATGAAGCACGTCTTGAGCAGGAAACATTTCATCTTGATTCTCCTCACATCAGGTGTTTCTACAGACAGCCAATTTGGTTTTACCTTGTTGCGATTCCCCTCTCTCCAGGACAGGGCTATTTTCTGCTCTTAAAGACTATAGTGCTGACTGTTGCTGAACATTTTCTTCACAATACCATCTAGTGCCTTGTCTCGAACTATATACATACTCAAATGCAGCTATGTCTTTTTGTATCTGTATACTTGCGCTCTATTAAGCTGTGTACGATAAGCCCGATGTGGAATTTGAGTACCTAGAGGCAGCTGTTCCTTGCACTGAATTTCAAGAAGTATCGGATTTGAGGCTTGTTGCAGACATGTCCTTGAGTTCTGGTATTTTTTATATAACTGCCAAATGTGTAAAATAGGAGCATCAATCAAGTCGGGTTATAGAGCAAGCCTATTATTGACCGAGGCCCATATCCAAAATTACGTGTGATGAATGCATTAGACATCAACTGTTTTTCTTGATTTTTCTTTACATGGTCGATATGATGATTTTGGAGCTCACTCCCAATAGACATGAGGAAGAATAGACCAGCATGCTTATTTGGGAGACCACAGTGGAAATTGCATTATTGTTTTATTATAATAATCTTGAAGCTCAAATATTTTAAGTCAAAAATCCTTTTTCAAGTACTTTACCTCCCTCATATCCTGAACCATTTCTACATTGAAGTTGTATAAATAAGGACCAGGGTCTGTTCCTTGGTTCAAAATCTTGGTTCTATCTGGGTTCCCTGGCTTCTTCCCACCAACCAAAAACATGAATTGGTCAAACTAAATTGCCTCTAATGAGTTAGTGTGAGAGTGAATAGTCTCTGAATGTCATTCCTGAAACAGTTAGTTGCCATTGTACATTGTTTGATATGTTGCTTGTTGCACTCAAAGGGGCACAAGTCAGACATAGATGGCAGAACATTGGTACATTAGAACAGACTTGTTTGTGTATAGAGAGTCTCTGTTGGTGTAAAGGTTCACCATTGCCTGAAAGCAGCAGCGGGTGTTGGATGAGGCGGAGTGACAGGAGCTGGAGTTTAAAAGGTCATGTGTGCGTAGGCTGCTGGAGGTTTGTTTCACCTCCAACTAAATGAACAGCTGATGGAGCTCATCATTAATGTATACAGGTTTCACAGGGTCATCTTTATTAAACAGTGCCACTTCATATGCCAGGCAAATACAATACAGGAATAAATATTGATTCAATACCTGTTAATGGGTGCAATAAAGATGGCTAGAAAAGATAGCTTCAGTTATAAAAGAGTAGTCTGGACTAATAATTCATGCAGGCTTAAGGCAAGTCTATGTACATTTCTACAGTAAATTATGTGACCATATACAATACTGCGGCTATAAGTGAAATTTAAAATTATGTATCACATTGATTTTATGTCAAAACAACAGCGTCAATGTCATGTACTCACAGTATTTATTTCAGGGTTTGTTTTTATCAGGGATATACAAAAGGACAGGTAGTCATCTTCAATGATCAGACTGGCAGGGTATGCTATCTGGACAAGGTATAAGTATACCCATGGCCAGCCTGGTCATTGATGGTGACTATACTTGCCCTGGGTTAGTCAGTAGTGGGTTAAAACCAGAAGTACATATTTTAACCACACCCTCAGATATAAACTCAACTCACTAACCAGTTAACTCAGAATTGACAAAGTCCTTTGGATGAGGCACAAAAACCAGATGTCTTTTTAAATCTTTGAAAATTAACTCCACCTGGATGAATGAGAACCTTCACCAAAGACTTTGCTTTTATTTCATGATGACTCAAGCCATGCCTCTTTGATTTACACAGAAGGTTTCAGAACACATCAACATGTCATTGCATGAATGCGTTCATCATTCATGTATGTAGTGTCTGCATTTGTATGTACTGAAGAGAAATGTGCCCTGGACACAAATGTAATGTCCTTAGTACCCAAGGGCAGTGTTCTATGTAATGAATATGAAACAAGTATAATTGAGATGAACACTTTACTGATTTCATAGATCACTTCACTTTTGCTTAGAAATTGAATGAGTATGACAACCCAGCTAAATATAAATCTCAAGAGAATATATACATGGACGAGTAGTTTCTTTTACCATATGACACACTATAATTTCCATTGTATGCCTCCAGCTTTTAGACATCATGGTACAGTTTCTTAACTCAAATTCCAAATAATAGTAATATAATAATAATAGTTTTGTTTTTGCGTTATTTAGTTTATTCAAAGGGACCATGTACAACCAAATTATTCACTGCCTTGTAGCAGATGACAGCTCTCTGAACTCATTTCCATCTGCAGTCCCTGAACACACAAACATACATTACCTATAGATCAACACAATACATTTAGACTATACAAATGCAATAGTATAAACATTTCATAGTAGTACAGTAAAAATGGTGTAACGAGTAAAGCTCTTAGTTTACCATAGTTGTAAAATCTGGGCCTTTATGGGTTAAACTCATCGTCTAGCTCACGTCTTCCCTTCCCCCTGTAAAATGCACCGTGACTTGTTAATTTTCCTGGTAAATTAATGCCCACATGTATGTGAATGCCGAAAATATATTTTTTGGTTTATCTACAAAATGTTTCAAGTTTTTCCATAATTGAAATTCTGCTGTGACTTTATTTCATTGTAATTTTTTTCATTCTTTTTGAGAGTTGGAGGTGCCATATTATTAATTATTTTGAAGGGCAGATCTACATTTGGACATTTAAAGTTCCTCCTAGAAATTGACTTTTTTATGATATTGAAACACATTTACCATGGGAGCAAGAGCCAGGTGATGAAACATCTTTGGTAGAGGAGCATAAAAATGAAAGAATTGATCTTCACGGCTGTTTTGCGATGTCCTTTTTGGGAACTTTTGGTAATGTTAAAGGTCAGCTTCGACTAGAGTAGATTTAAGAGACCACCTAGAATAGCAAAAAGTCACAGCAAAACTCTCAAATTCATGCACTTGATCCACAAAGATGCAAACAGACACCCACACAAGTCATACAACGCACGTACATTTATCGTCCACAGGCAAACGGGTCACCTCCAAAGCATTAACATTAAAACCTGCCTTTTAAGTCGGCTTCAGAGTGTTTTTGAAGCTTCCCGGGATTTAAAAAGCAGCTTGTCCCGTCTTAACCAAATAAAGGAGAAGCCATTTAGCATTCAGAGGGGCACTGTCATTATCTGGTTTAATTATTTTATGAGACTGTGCACGTGCAAGGCCAGGCGTGTGCACGTGTGACAGGCTGAGAAAGGCTGCCATCATTCGCGATGTTTGATAGGAGTCCAATTTTAGCCCTGTTCACAGCAGAAAGAACATTTATCACACGTGTGGCGGAACATGTAAGAGATATGGGAACATGGGTTTTTAGAACAATACACATCTTAACAATGTGTTGGTAGATAGGGAAGACCGCAGACGATAGGAGAAAGAAAAAATCCCAGGTTGTGGACAAGCAACAAGCCAAAGACAACAATGTGCAAGGCTTGGTTTACCAGTTTTCTCTATAAGACATACAGCACACTATACACTAATGTGAGAGGCTTGGAGAGAGCGTATTGACGACAAAGCAACCACTGACAGCTGTAAACACAATTTTCCAATTATCTCATGTTTTCTATAGATGTCTTCCCAGATAGTTCTGTGTATGGGAGCAATGCACATCAAGCCAGGTTAGAAGGCATGAGCCGTCAAGAACAAATTATAGGATGGGAAGACACCAGCCAGAAAGAATGTCTAGCTTAAATTGCTAGCCACTCGCCCCAAAAACTGGCTCTATATTTCACAAACCACATTAGTATCTTCACAGCTTTAGCAATGATACAAATAACGTGCAGTACTTCACCCTCTAACCATATCCACATTGAGAACACGTCAGTTGTTTGTTATTGCTAGCATATTTAAAAAGAGACTCAATTATTCTATGAACCCCCTCTTCATACCTGCTGCATGTCACGTACTGTATCAAAGCTAATTATGGTACAAACAAAACGTCTTAATTTAGTAAATGGTTCTCATGTGATAATAGGTCCCAACTGACTACATACAGGGTTGTGCATTTATCATGTTGCTGCATGTCTGTGTATAGTAATGTATGACTATTAATCATTATATTCACGTCTTGCTCGGAAACCTATGACAGAGAAAATAACATTGAATCTACATTATCATTGAAGTATGTTTTGATAAACCTAAATGCGTAAAATTCTCTTTTTGGAGTTCATAGATAAGTAAACACTAGTCTAGTATCTATATTCTCTCATATGTTGCAATCCCCTTAGATGCGGTTTTCCAGTTTCGAGGCTTTTACTGAGACGTTACTCAAGTTAGAGACACTGCAATTCAATGAAAAAAGTGATCTTGTAGAATTGTAATAGAATAATGTCAGTCTTTTTTCCCTAATTGTCAAAATTAATGGATTTTATTATTGGTAAAAGACTCACACTTGCCTTACTCCAGCCAAAATGAAAGTTATGTTGGATCTTTTTCATTGATTGTGTTGCAACAACTGATAACGGTAAAACTGAAAAACCATGTGCAAATTGTAGAACTATATTATAATGTACTATTTAAAACACTGGATATATTTCTGTACAATTTGAAAGATAGGGTCAAATATATTATTTTTAATCACAAGACATTCATTATATGAAATTAATATTTTTAGTGTTTCTATTGATGCAGGTATAGACAGCAACAGTGCCTGCCCCCCTCTGGTTCCGGAAGTAAAAATCCCATTAATTTTTGCCATAGACGTTTCGAAAAATCCAGATTTTCAGAGTTTAAAAGATCAGTGGAGGCTTATCAGCTATGTGGTAACTCACGGTCGCACGGATATTTTCAATCTAAAAAGGTATCTGAAAGTTGTAAACAGGAAACGCTTTTAATATAATTTGCTGAGTTTTCATATTAAAGTGATTTCTTTTAGCTGAAAAATATTTGCGCTATGATCATGATGATTTTTTTTAAAAAGTCTATGGCAAAAATGTATGGGATTTTTACTTCCGGAACCAGAATGGGGCGGGCACTGTTGCGCTCTATTGTACTGGCTTGTTTACCAATGTTTTTTTTTTTTGTTTCTCAAAAAGTAGAGTATTTACCCCGAACTAGAAGATCCCATGTTTTAGTCCAGTTTAAATTTTCCCTAATTCAGAGTATAATGTATTTATTTATTTATTCATTATTTGAAACCAAACTTCTGTAAATTTACACCTTTTCTCTCTTAACAATTTTGCTAAAACAATGAGCAATAGAACAACAACTATAGCCTACATTATCGTCATTTGAATATTTATCGCCAACTTTTGTGGAAAATGTATGCAGAGTTGTTCAAATGTGTGAAATGCAGTTTACAAACAGGGACACTGGTAACTGCACAAGCACAGAATTGTAGCAAGAAAAAAACTACAATAAAGACGTTTAAACAAAATGAAAGCCTTTTTTCAGACAATTGACTCACCATTTCTGAGTTTGTTTTGAACTCAGCGAAAGGGCTCAGGCTTTGATGTTTAAACTCAAACAGGTTTGTCCAAGGGCCCTCAAAACTAGATTGGTCTGTCTGCAGTGTGCTCCAAAACTTAAAGAACTATCCAGAAGTTTTTTTCTCAAAGTTAGCGCAGCCCTGTTACTTTTTGCAATAAGTTCGGATCAAGTTTGCAGCCCCTGGGAATTTTTGAAGTGCACACATTTTGTTTATAAGATACTATGATTCTATTTATGAGTACCCCAGTGAATAAAGTCAGCGCAACAGCTGCAAATGGCAGTAGTAAAAGCCAAGAAGTACTGCAGAAGTGAATATCTAGGGTAAAGTGATGTATTTGCAGGAAAGTTATTAAAAGAACATTTCATTTTTGCTTCACTGCTGTAAATGTGAGTTTAACCCAAGGGCTATTACCAACACAGTTTCCATGACATCCTTATGGCAGTGTATATGAGTTTGTTTAAATTGATTTATTTACATTGATTTTGGTGAATAAATGTTAGCATTATTATATCGGCGAAAACAGCGTGTGTTCGTCCGCGTCAGTGTGCGTCCGTGTCCGCAGATCCTAGCTGTGAACGCGATAACTCAAAAACGAATTGCCGGATCAGTTTCAACATTTGCACACAGGTACATACCATAAAGACGCCGAACTGTATCAATTTGGGTACTTCTTCGATATATATTAATAAAGTAATTCATTTATATTATATTGGCTCAATAAAACGTCATCAAAACATTAATTTGTGAATTATTTAATTGTCATTAATCGAAGATTTACCAAACTCTGATATGTACCTGTGTGCAATAGTTGAAAAAGATCCAGCAAAGACTTTTTGTGTTATTGCGTTCACAGTTTTGGCCTGTAATTAATTAATTACTTAATTAATATTCATCGAAGAAGTACCCAAATCGATACAGTTGGGAGTTTTTATGGTATGTACCTGTGTGCAAAAGTTTAAACTGATCCGGCGATTAGTTTTTGAATTATCATGTTCACAGCTAGGATCTGCAGACACGGATGCGGACGAACACCGACGTGATCATTGTTTCGCTGATATAATAAGTCAGACAGAAAATCTAGCTTAAAAAGTTGGTAAAAAGTAAATGTAACTGAGGAACCTATTACAACACACCTGTGGCTTTTATAGGAGATATTTTTTTGTAATATTCACAACAGGATAAACTTATATAAAGACACACCAAAGACAACATTTTAACATTTTTATTATTAAAATAGTCACCTACAAAACAGCCTATAAACACTATTTACAGAGTAGTGGAGATGCTATCTAAGACACAAAGGGACATATTTTTACATGAGCATCACTGTGGAGAACAGCTGGATCTGAACTAAGAAGATTTCTGTGGTGGGGTACACTTTGACTCCCTGAGGGACAAACCTACCACTGACCAACACCATCTTGGACATGAGGTATATACTGCAGCTTCTAACACTGCTCAATATAACTCACTTCAGTTTGTCTTAGGTTTGATAGGGCCTGGAGTGTTCAAATATGAACTCTCTTGAACACATCTGGGACTGTTTTTCAGGGCACTGTAAAGAGTCTTATGTCAAATTGACATTAGTTTGATTTCACATAACAATGTGAGTTTTTCACTACAACTCACTCTTGTTATACTGAAAAAATGTGGTAAGTTATAGCCAAGAAGTAAGATCTAAAGTGAGTTGGAAATACTCGAAACTTACAAAAAATCTTTTGGGGGGCATAGTGGCAGAGGGGTTAGTGCTCTGTCCATCCAGCAAGGAGATCGTGGGTTCAATCCTCGGGCTGGCTGACTAAGATCTCTTTGGGAGGAGTCTGCCTGTGCTCTTTGTGTTACCATGGGTTCTCTCCAGGTACTTGGCTTTCTCCCACCACCCAAATACATGCAGGTGTTCAGTCTAAATTGTCCCTAGTGATTGAATGTAAGAGTGAATTGTTGTCTGAGTATGTCTAAGTGTCAGTGTCAGTCCTGTGACTAACTGGCCATTGTTCAGGAGGTCTCCCACCTAAGGCCCATAGTTGCTGGAATAGGCTCCAGACATCCGCAACCCCAAACAGGAAAAAGCGGTAGATTATGAGCTATAGTAAAAATCTATTATTGTTATGTGAAAACAAATTATAGAATGAAGTTAAAATTTTGTGACATATGGCTTTTAACACTGATGAAGGTTTTACACTGGACACTGCACAAAAATGTCCATAATCGGTTCTTTCAAGTAGATAATAGACCAACATCCACATGACGGAGAAGACAGTGCTTCTCATCAGACTTCAAGTGCTCTGTGGCGAGGGAGATGTCTGCTGAAAATCTCATGATCTGTGTTCCTATTCAATTAATGAGGGCTGCACAATATGAGAAAACCATGTTAAATATTGCAATATTGATATTTTGGCAGTATTTTGATGCAAATTCTATTAAGCAGTTAAAAATAAAATTTCAGAACTAAAAGACTAAGGCTTAGTCCACACAGAGACAAAAATATTATAGTTTCAAAAATGTTTCTCATAAAGGCGGCATCGTTTTAGAAAATATCCAGGGTTCATGCAGCACCACCGAAACGCTGTAGTGTGTATGCCCAGCCTGTTGGTGGCGCTGTGACACTTCTGCAAAAACATTGAGCAGAGCCATATTTGTTGTTATTGTCAGAGTGCAGCGGGTTAGAGCAAGAGCAAGGAGGGACTATGACATTATCTTTTCAGAAAAGAGGTGTATTGCTTGTAAACAGGGAACCAGCATTTTGAAATATTTCCACTCTGGGACCTGGTTTTAAAAAAATCATCATTTTACTCATCTCTGTGTGGACAGGGCCTAAAACAGGCCAAGAATGTATATTAATTTAATTATAATACATTCAAGACTAGGGGCAGTGTCAGATTAAAGGTATATATATAAAAAGTTGGTCACCTGTAGTCTGTAGAGGCCAGGGGAGGGGCTAAAGTTTAACTAAAGTAAAACTCCACCACTATTGGACAAAGTAGTAACCCACAAACTCTACAAAAGTAAAATGATAAAAAAAATGACAAATGACCATCATGATCATAGAACAGGGTAACATAATTACCTTTTTTTAAAGGAAATTTACAGGTTACACCTTTAAAGACCATTCTGAAAGTTGAAAAAGGGCATCTGGACAAGGTTTTGATTGTTGAAAAGCTTTCATCTGCCAATCCAGCAGACTTCTTCATTTCTGGTTGGAAAGGTGGGTGAGCTGAGATTATAGGCTGATACTTGGGGGAGTGGTAAACACCTGTTGGATGGGCTGTGCCCTACCATTAAT
>JAVQKC010030087.1:0-14397 GCA_036025475.1 Philypnodon macrostomus | reverse complement strand
CGCATCCAATTCAAAGTCCTCCTCATCACATTCAAAGCCCTCCATAATCAGGCCCCCTCCGAGCTGCGTCTTTGAGTGTCAAGAAAAGCGCTTTATAAATAACATTTATTATTATTATTATTATTATTATTATTATTATTATTATTATTATTATTATTATTATTATTATTACTACTACTCCATCTATGAAATCTAAAAAATATATTTACAATTTTTTAAAGATATTTTCAAAATGGAATTGATTAAAAAAAATGCTTATTTACTTCTTTGATGGCCGTGTAGGAACAGGTAGACATGGATAGACAGGAATTGAACCCACAACCTCCTTTCAGAGAAGTCGAAAAGCCAACTACTCAACCAGCATACACCTCCAAACCCTACATATTACCCTTCATTGAATCATAATAATAATGAAATATGAATTAAAATATATTTAGTAAGCACGCTTTTCTTGACCCGAACACATTTGACCAAATCTTTCAAAGCAATATTATAACTCAACAAAATATTTAAAACAATATTAATGTTGTATTATATATTATATGTTAAGGGCTGATTAAAGGTCTTGATTAAAAACATACCTGGAGTTACATTTTGTTTCCTTCTCACACGATTGAGTAATCCTCTATGCTGAGGCAATGACCTTCTGAGAAGCTAAAAACACTAGGTTTCACCTGTTTAGTGTGTAGACTAACGGCATCATATGAGCCCGGTAGATTACGTAATAGATTACATTGTTCTACTTCAAAGTAAAGAACTGAAAGGCCAGGTGAAGTTTATCAGGACAGTGGTTATGTTATGTTTGTGTTGCGTACTCACAGGCCTGTCTTAGCCTCTCTTTGTCATAGTTGAGTGCATCGTAGTCTGCCATCCCGATCCGATTCACTCTGATCCTCAGCCTCTCGGGGACGGCCTGCTGGCTACACATCAACACAACAGGGGCAAACTATTTTACACAACTTTTTAAGACAACACATGCATTTCCAAGACACTCTTAAAGTCTGGTGATTGAGTTGAAGGATGATCAGGAGATACCCACTCGTTGAGGTGTAGCGCTGAAGTCCTTCTCTTGGTCTTCTGAAGCATGTTGGCCTGGTTTCTGAGGCTGATGTGGATGACTGATGGAGATAGTTTGCATGGCTCACCATCCACCTGCACAAAAAAAAAATGCAACACATAAAAAGATAAATAGTACCTTACTGTCCAGTCATTTTGCTCTTCAACACATTCACCCGTTTTTAGAGCAAAGAAGAGAGCATCCAGTCCTGCCTTAGCTGTGACTTGAACCCTAAACCTCTGGCTATAAGACAGGATATTGTCCTGGTTGGGTGGCAGTTCGAATTCTGCTCAAATTCGTTGCGTACTGTTACAAGTCATTTAACGCAAATATAAATTAGTATGCTTGTATGATTGGTGTTTAGTGGTGGTCGGAGAAGCTGTGGACATGGTATGGCAGACACGTTTCAGTTAGTTTGCTCCAGTGCAGCTGTGGCCACCAAAGCCACTGTGGAGTGATTGAATTATATACATTTAAAGCACTTTGGGTGTCATAAAACGTGCTATATAATAGAAGGATATTATGAAATTAACCAATACTTCCAGGACCCTGATCAACCAAATAAAAAAAACACATGGTTTTGGCATCTCTTCCCTTCATAGCAAGTGTTTGTTGTATAGAAAGGTAAATTGGAAGGCATGGTCTTATAGCATAAAAAACTACACAATCATTAGTCAATGTCTGTTAGTGGTAGAGAAACATGGAGACATCTTGGATTCAACCGTTGCAGTCCAAAAGCTGTATTTAAAACTGTTTTTTGCCCCAACGCAGACTAGAAAGAGTAGCTCATCTCCGTTTTAGGGTTAATAATCATCTTGTTTAATGATGTTACCTGAAGACAGTGTGGGGTGTAGCATACAAACCCTTCAAATGCCTGCTTAAATTCCAAATGTAACAACTAGAAATCTCACTAAATGTGTTGTAATCAAATATTTAAGAGCGTGTGGGGGATCGTGTTTGTTCTGGTTGTCAGTGGAGAATAAAGAGAAGTCTATGAATGAAGATCCATTCAGACTGGTGATGTACAGTGTGTGTGTGTTGACATAGTCTTGTGTTCCTGTTTGCAGTCAGCTCTCTTTATGGATAGCAGTGTTAGCTTCATTGTATGTGACAGTCCAGTACACTGATCTGATGGTCCCCCCCCCCACACAAAAGCATCTGATGGTAGAATCAATGGACTAATTAGGGGTTTTAAACACCGGGCTGGGGCCTAAAAATGGGCTGTCCAAGATGACTAAGGAAAGGTTGATGGTTTGATCCCCGTACCCCAAGGCACGTTATTTAGAGTGAGGTTATTCACTAATGTTTTGATGCCTGGTGTCCCCAAATTCATATTATAATAAAATGTTGTATAACTGTGTTAGTGTGGTGTGGGTTCGGTGATGTCAAAACTGTTGTCATGGTATGGCTGCCATGCCTCTGTCAGTCTGCCCCAGGCCACTGTGGCCAAAGAAGTGACCATCTAAAGTTTGAACAGAATGCCAAATGCAGTTTTAATAAACATGTTGTGGCCATTCTCGTCTGAACTCTGTTTATTTGTTAAAATGCCTTGTTGATGCCAGCCACTCACTGGACATTTTCTCTCTGTAATGCATTTAGATATTGATGTGATGTCATGTGCAGCCCTAATTTAAAAGCCTGTGCCTAAAAATATCACAGTCATTTACCTGAACTGGCAGTGCTTTCGTTGTGGTGAGCGTGACTTGTCGACACTGGTGTAGCCGCTCCCCGTGGCCCCCCACCTGCAGCGCCGCCTGTCCGATACAAACACACAGAGAACACAGACATAGATCAGCCACATCTAGAACACTCCTTTGACCCACTTCGTGGACGAGACGGACATGATGGATGGGTCTTCTTATTGTCCCGGACCTGCTCAGCCCCAGGGTTCCTCGGTGTTGATACAGTTTCTGGGTCAGGAGGAAGAAGGCGCAGGTGACACACATGGGAGAAGCAACAACTTTCTTAAAATAATCCCACAAAGTTTGCTATTTATCTTCAAAATCTGGTCTACTGTTGTGTTAATGGCTCTTTGCAGTTAGTAAGACATTCTTTATATGAAAACCAAATTAGATACATCTTGAGTCTAATTTAAGGACTGGTATTATCTTAGGTTAGTAGTTCATAAAAGTTCTCCCTGTGTTCTTGTCAGTGGTGATGGTAACTATGGGCCTTGAATGGGGGACACAGAGTCATTTTTTTTTGTAAACTGAAGTGTGAATAAAGAGCCTGACCCAGTTCTACATGATCATCCACATTATCACTCATTTACAAAAGAGCTCTGTTTAAAATTCATGTTGAAAATACATTTATGCTGAATGATGCAATACTATCCTAACCGTGTGCAAAATGTGTCCATGCAGTTTCAATTTCATTCATGTTCTACAGCCAAGATGTTCAAATGTAGCAGCAATACTTGTCCATGTTACTATGGTTTTCCATGGTTAGATGAATGTCGTACCCCGCCTCAGGCCCAAAGTACATACCAATGACGTCCTGGTGAAGCCTATGACCTCTATGTATCCATCGTCATGTCTCTGAGGCTCAAAATCATGGTGTTCGCTCGGGTTTCCCCACGGAGTCGTCCCGGCACAGTATCTTTAAAATAAAAATACTAAAATGATTACAACTCCATTTTTGCTTCTCTATCTTACCTGAGCTGGGAGTTGAAGGACACAGCACTGACTAAACTGGGGTTGCTAATTCCCCAGCCAAGGTTTTACAAAAATGCAACATAATTTCTGACAATCAAGTGTAAAATTTTTTTTTTTTAAAGAATACATTTGTGATTTTAAAAAAAGCATGTGTCAGTGAAAGAAGCAGCCTTGAAAGAGAATTTTATAAACAATAAAAAAAATAAAAAAAATAAAAAAAAAGTTTAACCACAGGTCCCCGCCCTGATTGTTAGGTAGATACATCGATCATATATCCAGAACTAGAAAGGCACTCAGAGCGCAAACCTCCGCTAAGGCAACTCATTTCCATTCCTAAAATCTAATTAATTGCTCTTTGTGTCATTTCTGACCATCCCTGAATATTTCATCCAGATCGGTGCGGTCCCTTTTGAGTAAAGTTGCTAACAGCAATCTCCTTGACGGTGGTCACTAGATTCTATCAGGAATAATGTGAAAGAGCTTATGTCTCATTTAAAAATACATCGTTTTTTTGTATTTTTGTCATTCACCAAGGTCTTAACCATCAGATAAAGCTCTGAAGACCACATCCGGAGTTTGTAAAACGTTTTGTCTCTCATCCTTAAGGCTTCTGAATGAGCTCTGATGAAGTTCCTTTCAGCGAAACTTCTTTAACTGCATTTTTTTCAGTTGGATTTTTACACACCATTAGACATCAGGCTGTATTCATGTGGTGACCTCGGGGACACTCGAGTCACAACAGCCGAAGCTACAATTGCTTCACACTCCAATTATTTTCAGATGAACGCTGTCTGTGTAATTAGAATCATTACGATACACATGTGCGACTTGGACTTGGGAGATTTTCTGGCTGCTCGGCTACACTCTGATGTTCATTTAGTCTTTGAAAATATAAGATTCCGTTTTGGTCAGTCTTTTTTATATCGAAGATGAAAGAGCACAGGGTTAGGGCAAGGCATCAACTTTTTACAGCCTGCTAAGGTCAAATGATCCCTTATGAGTACATTCAACACACAACAGTCCTGGGTAGTAGTCAGGGCTTGACATTTACTTTTTTACTGGACACAAAGATGATGTTTTTTCATGTGAAGTATGTCCATCTGAAAATATGGTTCAGAAAGTGTAGGTTTTACAGTTTTTTTTGCCAATATGTTTATGTCTTATCAGTTACTAGCTTTAGTTTGTAGCTATGTTAATATGCATTGTCCCTGTCAAATAAACAATTAAATAAATCAATACTATGAGGCAGTCTAAATTGGCTGGACATTTTTTAAACATAACTGGATAAATTCAGGCCTAAACTAGTTAAATGTACAGTATGTATGCAGCCAAATCCAACGGGACAAATTGACTAATGATAGTGAAGGTGTAACTAGCCAGTAGCCATAAGTAAAATGTAGCTGCATTTGGCTAGTTGGCTAGTGCTAATGTAAAGCCTTGGTAACAGTACATATACATAGTAGTACCCTTTAATAAATTGGTGACACGTATAATTGCAATATATTATGACTAGTTTTTTCTAGTTTGATCAGACCTGGTTCAGAACTAGATTTAGACCTGGTTTAGTCCTGGATACGTCCTAGTTGAGACCTTGTTTAGTCCTGATTTGGTGCTAGATTAGATCTCGCTTTGTCCTGGTTTACCTTTAGGACCCCATTTCAATTGTACTGGCTTCTCTGCCTGATGCCACGCCCCTGCTCAATGCAAGATACTAAATATGATTGTACATTTTAGAAAGCATTCAATTTTTTCCCCATCCATATCCAGGCCATAAGTAAATACTATTTTTAATTCTCTCGGCCAGTGGTTCTCACCTACAAAATGCGTGTTTAAGTAGCATTTCATTGGACTAAAATTTGCCTAAATCAGGACTAAATCAAGACTAAATCATGTAAAAATGAAATCTGACTAAACTAGGTCATTTCAAACTCTACTATAGACATGAGCTGGCTTACATGCACACAAATAGACTTGCTAGTAGAACAAAATGCTTTCTTTACCATACCTGTCAAATTCAACAAACCTGGGAATGTTGAGGAAGAGGAGACACTGCAGCTTCATCTCTTGGACCTTTGACGTCAGATCAGTCCCGTCACACTGACACATGGAGAAACAGTGGTGAGACACAGCAGGGGTTAAAAACGCCTGACAATGACTGGCACCCACTTACCGCCACTTGGATGTGCTTGGACAGATCCTTGGAGCTGCCCATCAGGAAGTCCGAGAAGGCCGTCTGCAAGAAGGAAGATGTGCGAGTTCAAAGCGGTGACGGCAAAGAGAATATGATTGACGTAACAAAAGATGATATGAAAAATGGAACATGGGTAGGCAGAATGTGGAGCTTTTCAAGTCTTTTATAGAGCAACCATTGGAAAAACTGGAGAGATAGTAAAAAAAAAAGAACATAGATGTGGCTTGGAAGGTCTGGCCAGATTATTAGGTAGACCTGTTCAAAGCTAAGCATCAAAATGGACGCTCTACAGGGATTCATCATACAGCCACCGAGAGGGTTTCCAGAGAACCAAAAAGAGGAGAAACATCCAGTGAGTGGCATTTGACATCATAAAGTCAAGCACTCCATTTTAACAGCCATGATCTACAGGAGACCGTGCTTAACCTCAAATGGCATTCTTATTCTTTACCCCACAGTTGGCACTCGCTGGATATTTTCTAATTTTTGGGACCATTCTCTATAAACGCTTGACATTCAACAACCACATTCAAAGTCAATGAATGGATGGATTGATGATACCTACCCCAGCATAAAACATCTTATTCTTAAAACGGCTGTTAAACTTTTCTGGGTTGGCTTCTAAAAAACAAGAAAGAATATTTAAAATTTTTTGGCATTTCAATTTTGGTAGGGTAAACCTGATATTACCTCGGGACTCGTGAAACTCTAGCGTGACATGAGCGTCAAATCCAAGACTGAAGTAGTTGTTGAAGACGTCTAGAGGAAGCTGAGACAGAAAAACAATTTAATAAAGCATTGCATAATACCATAATATGTATCCATTCAGTGTTTACATTTTTTTTTTTATAGTTTTTTAAATATTTTTTTATCACCAATGATAGACAATGATATTACAAAAAACTATATAACCCTGTTCTATGGTGTAAAGTAGGTTGTCTGTAGTCCGTAGAGGCCAGGGGAAAGACAAAGTAAACCTCGCAGACTATTGGTGGTAACCCACATAGTCTGATCTGATGTTACTGTAGAGGCCAGGGGAGGGACTAAAGTAAAATAATTATATTCACATCATAGGGTCAGATATAGCAATTTATTTTTTTTAAGAAAACTCTGTGCCCCTTGTCAACTCAAGCATCTAAAAAAGCAGATTACTCTAAATGACAATTATATTTTAGGGGCCTTATACTCTTACTTATTCTCTCACAAGTTTGGATGATGCACAGATGGGTCGAAGGTAAAGCTGCATAATGATGGCTGACTACACTTCACCATCTGTTACAGAATCTAATTTACAAATCTATGTGTAGGGTAAGTGAATCATGTTGAATTTTACATTTAGTGAAATATGCTAATAATCTCAATTTGTCTAGACACTGATACAGCTCCCTTTTATGTGTCCAATTAACATCCCTCCATGTGTTTTGGTAATGTCTATTTTATTTTTGGGTGAAAGAACCTTTAAATTAAGGCATAGGCAGAATTATTAGCAATATTATCGATAGGTATTTAAATGTTTGAGTAAAGTTATGCTGCCATTAAACATGACTGGAATAAGATAGGGAGAAACACGTATAGCATATCAAATGTAAAAATACTACCAACGTGCCCTAGTATGGTGCCCTGTAGAACTCAAAATCACAACCACTGATGTAAACAAGAGGTTTAGTGTTAGCTTTGCAAGTAAAATATGATTGGCTTGGTCTGCTAAAAATAATTGTATGGGTTAAGTGCATTAGTAAATCATCCACATTTATGTAAAAGGCTGACAGCTAAAAGTCGTGTTTTAGTCCTCAGAAATCATAATAATGCAGTGTAGGTGCAATTCATGGGTGTCACTTTCTGATGTTCCCATGGCAACAGAACATCCCTACGTGATTATGAATCGTCTTTTTAATTAAGGTGCTGTTGAGAGCTGAATCACAAGGAACTGCTGGACATGGTAGAAAATGACTGGAAATACATGCAATGTAGCTAGTCACTAAGGCTTCCAGGTGTTTTTGTTAATAAAAAAGTTTGTCAATTAGCATTTTAATTTGTATATGAGATTCCTTCCCTTTATATAAAAACATGTTTACAAAAATGATTGACCTAAAATGTTCATATTGATGCATCTTTAGACATAGATTCTGTTTGACATTGTAGAAATGATTGTACATTATAATAACCTTGTCAGTCTGCTGCTCGTCAATCTCTCCTAGTGCACCGTGGTTGGGTTTGACTTGGAGATTCCATCGGTCCAACTGCACCACGTCCCCATCATCAACATGGGACAGGATCTTGGATAGGGGCTCATCTGTGTAGCCCTAGAAAAACACAATTTAATGGTTACAATGAAGTTAGCAGAATTAGGCGTTTGCTAAATGCTTTGTAGATTTACCGCTCCCCAGTTGAGAGTCCTGGCCAGGTCATTCCCAGTACCAAGGGGCAAAACAGCGACAGGAGGCTGGGGGTTGAAGGAGAGATCTTCAAGACAAGACAGGATCCAGCCAACCTGCAGTATAACGCAGACAAAGAAAAGCACTAGGTTTATAGAGAAAGGTCAGGAAAGGGGAAAATATTCAGTGAGCGGCAGTTGTGTGTTGAAAAGTCCAAAATGTATGTTCAGACTGGTTGAGATGATAGAAAGGTGGAGAACAAGCTTGTAGACATGAGCTGCCTTACATGCACACAAATAGAGCATGGCCACTTGGTAATGTTGCCTACCCTCACACTAACAGAACACACATCCTTTCCCCTAAAGTGCTAGACAGAGGACTAAAAGAATTGAAATAGTCAATAATTAGGCTTAGTTCATGCATTTGATCATAGCATCACAAGAAAATGCATTTCCAGGTTTACAAAGATGCGAGTAAACCTTCAAGGCAAAAATGTTTATTGTAAAGACTTTGTGATGCCTGTGTTCATATTCAGTATTATTCTATGCTTTTGATACATATTTCAATGCATATTTGGGTATGTCATCAATAACAAACCTTTGTTTTTTGAAAGCAGGGGCCAAATGCCAAAGAGGCAATCAAAAGCAGCCGATTAAAGAGAAAAGATTCACACAGTGTATGTTTATTTAAGATTACTAAGAAGTGTTTTGCACTTCCAAGATTCCTATCAAAAAAGCTCAAAGTTTTGGTCTTGAGAATGCCAAACATTTGATAAAGAAAGTCAGTTGCCTTGAGGATGCCCTTACTGATGCAACCGTGTCCATTTATCCAAGCTTTTGGATCAAACCCCTGGTCTCTATGATGAAAGGCAAGGTCACTAACTCATCAGTAACAACGAGCCATAAGACAGACACTTGGAGACACTCTTGGGAATAAAGAGGCTCAAATGGGTTATCGCATGGAGGAAAAAACATTGCTTTTCCCATGACCAAATTGATCCTTGGATGGGGCTATACTCATGGATCTATTATAAAAACATGACGAGGCACCGATCCCTCCGCCTTGGTGCCAAACTGCGTAGTGGCCACTCAGTGGTACTGCCGCGAGAAATTGCCCTTAGCCCAAAAAGGATTTTTCCCATTGATTACAATGTAAAAAGAAAGGCCTGGTGCTCTGCTGTCAGAACACCTACAACTTCCAAAATGCTCGAATTAAGTAGTGTTTATTCTTTATTTTCACATCATAGACATTTTTTCAGTTAAAAATCCACAAATTGGCCCAAAAAATACTTTTATTATTAGTCACGTGACTGCTCTATCCCGCCTTCATGCTGATTGGTCAGAACAGACCACATGGTCCAGTGGGGGCTCGAGGGCTGTAGTGCAGGAAAGGCATCAACTGCGCATATTGGGCCTAAAACACTGAGATAGCAGCCCCGTAACTCAGAAATGGCGGCCTCCATAATGCAGAAGTAAAAAAACTTTTCTGGCATGATGCACCATTGTGCATAATACATTGAAATCAACGGCAGCCATCTTGCTACTCACTATCCTTTAATAATACATCCATGGAATACTAGGATTGGGTGTCAATGAATCAATTACTGAAAATTACCAAGATATTTCAGCAAACTGAGCCTTAATATAAAGAGCCAATTAGGGCTGCACAATTAATTGAAATCACAATTGTAAAGGTTGCAGTTACATTTCTTAGGTGTTAATGTTGCTTCCAGACAAATTGAAAATGTGCTGAATCCTGGTTTAAAAAGCGATATTGTAATATTTGTCATTAAAAAAAAAAAAAAAATCACAATTAGAATTTGTTTTCAGAATCGTGCAGCCCTAGTGCCAAAAAGGAAGTGTCTTTTTCATTTATCACCAGGTTAGATTCACAAGTGACCTAAAAGCCTTCCCCAGATTAACATGACCTGATGCTGGGTAACACTGGACAAGGGCAGGGCAGAAAAACAATTCATTTACTTTCATATTCATCCACTAGGGCAAATATTAAATCTAGGGATACAAATTAGGGCTGTCAGCATTATTGATGATTGAATGAGTGACGATTTAATCAATTAACGCAGATTAATTGTTTTGGCCAACATCCTCCTCTGTTTGACAGAGCAGCGCAGAGAGCGGAGGGAGAAAGTGGGCTGTGACCCTGTCCAAACTGTAGCCTGCAGTTCTGACTGTAAGTAAGCAACAGACATAAGTGTGGAGAATCACATAAATTACAAAAGAACTGTGGACAGAAGAGACAGTGTTCAGCTCTTATAGGCATACTACAGACCTCCATCTACAAAACAGTTATATTTGATGAAAAATGGTTTTGCAGAGATAGATCTGATTCAGTATACGTCCAGTGAAAAGAATAGACTCTACACACGTGACCCGACATGCACAGCACTTCCGCCCTCTTAAACAGTGTTTCTCTCACAATATATTTGCTGTAGTTTCACAAAAACAACAGAATTCAGTCGTCTAGAGTCCTGTCTAAAGGTTTTTGTTGTCTGCAGTCCCCAAACGGCCCTGTGTAGAGATGAGGAAGGATCACTTCGACTCGTTTGTCACAATTTAAGTGGACTTTATTTTTATATTTTTTTGTCTAACACAGAACACTACCATTTCATAAAACCATGTTAACTACAAATTCAATGTACATCCAATCCAGTGTTAATCATAATACCGTACTTAATATGATTTAGTTAAAAAAATTCTTAACATGAACACTGACATTGTTACAGTAAAAATGACAGTGAAGAGCAGAGCATAAATTAATGTACTGTATCACGATGTAACGATCTTCCTCGATTAGCCGATTTTCATAACTTTTCACGATTCCCATGCCCCATCAAACCCAGGCCTAAAAGAGGTACCCGCAATTTAAAATTTTTACATTTCTTTAATGTGTTCTCAACACATAATCATAATGTTGACTTGTACTCACGGTGCCATCTCCACCACAGGCCAGAATCCTCAGGTTAGGCACTTTCCGATACAGCTCCAACCTAAAAACAGAGATCAATAAAGATCAATATTTCCATTCATCTTCATATCAAATGTACCTTGTCATATCAACATACCCTTCCTTGGGCCCTCCGTTGCTGAGGTCGAACACTTGTCTAGGGTTGAGGTACCACATCAGGGACTGCATGATCTTAGTGCCCTATCAGAGACAAGGAGGTGATCACATGATACTTTAGTGACAGATCTGTTTACAAACTCCTAAAGACCTACATTATGTAATACACCTAAATTGAACCCAAAATCACTTCACTAAGAGAGAGGGAGAAAGGACTTAACAAAAAATAGAGGATAAGACTTGAGACTGCTGCTCTTTATTCTGATGCTTCTTGGTTTGTGCGAGACTGTGACAGAGGGTTCAGAACAAGAACTCGTCATTCAAGTTTTTTGTTTTTTTCCTGCACAAAAATCAGGTCCTGCAACTTTAATAACACACTTCTGGATTCTGACCCACCAGTTGAAAACCACTAATGAAAATAATATAATTTTGCCGGTTGGAAATCTATTTTTATTAATCTATTTTTTCAATGTATATATTAGTATTAAAGAGGTGGAAGAACTTTAGGTCTCTCGGAGTTGAGAAACTGGTACCATTTCTTTCCCATTATAAATCATGCTGACCTTATAACCAGAAGGGACTGGATTTTACATTCAATCCTATTTTACTCAAGTATAATCCTGTTGAGTGCCTAGTATTTTCACTTGTGTCTAGTTTTGTACCCCAGCTGTCCATTCTTGAAAAAAATTCACCTCAAAACCTGATGCCCTTTTCTTTAACTACATAGAAGAGAAGTTCAGCCTGCCTCCATTTGCCACTACTGCAACCCACAGGGACCACACCAATTACTTACACACAAAAGAAAAATAATTTGAGTTGCTGGCCTGGCTAATCCAATGCTGGATTTCCAATAGTGTTGAATTAACTACTACAATAATTACCTCCCCATGTAAATTATAATGAAACATTACTTGCTCCTGAATAGTCTTACCTGGTTTCCTCCACTTCTGGGATTGACAAACACTAACAATGGCTTCATGAGAGGAGAGGGCACAGGTCTGATGAGAAAAGGCTTCCAAGGTCGGCCCTCCTGTCACAAAAAGAACACAAAATACAGCTAGCCAGGGCCGCACAATGTTAGAAAAACATGTATTATGAAATATGAGAAAGCTTTGTTGAATATTTTTGGGTATGCGTTACTCAATTCTTGAACGAAAATCTAGCAGAAATGAAAAAAAAAAGCATGGGAAGATGCAATAGTCAAACTTTTGGGTAAAGCAAAAGACTAAACCGGGACCGAACCAGGACTACTGAGGACCAATCTTTGACTAAACTAGAACCAAACTAGAACTATGAAGACCAAACCAGGTCTAAACGTTGGACTAAACCAAGACTAAGCCAGACTTTTTTTGGGAACAATTTGATTGGATAACTATTTTGTGTCCGAAAGAATAAAAAATAAAATAAAACATTATTGTGCTACATTTAGTCTTCAGCTTATTCCTGTACGACTATAGGCTTTATGTGATAAGACAGTGGCCCTCTAGTTGCACAGCTGACACAGACAGACTGACAACCATTCACTCTCACATTCATTCCCTTTAGGGAATTTAGACGCTATTCTGGCAGTAAGAGGAAGCTGGAGTATTTGGAGAGAACCCACAGCAACATGAGGAAGAAATGCAGACTCCACCCAGAGAGATTGTAGCAGTGTCTTTTGCATTATGCGTTTGCCATTATTGTAAATTTGTGATATATCGTGCAGCCCTACAGCAAGTACTTTGATCACACAAGAGAAAAACACTGGCTGGTATGACAACATGTATGATGTGTGATATTTTTTTTGTAGTGCGGTGATTTCAAAAGTGTAGAAATCTGACAGCTCTAACCTCAGATCCCTTCTTGCTGCTCTTGCGTTTGAACGAGGTTCTCTTGTTCTTCTTACTGCTCTTCACAGACGACTGTCAACAACAAAAACGGGGAACTGCTCAATTTTCTACACATTTCTAGGGATTATGTAAAATCATTCAGTAACAATAGAATGGCATACGAGTGCATAGGCTCATTTTTGTGAAGCATTTCTATATTTCTAGGTCAAAAGTGTCACAATAGGGGAATGGTATGTCAAAAATGCATGGCATGTTTGCACAAAGTAGTCATTCGCCTAGTTTCTGTTTGGAAAAGACGGTGTCAGTAACTAAGTAATTTATTTGAGAAAAGAATCATGTGGAAGTAACATTTTATAGTTAGTATTTGGGGTTTTAGAAGCTTTGTTACATGTGTGTGCTATGCTAACAAAATTAAGGTTAATCTGCTAATTAACATTTAAGTTGGGTAAAATATAAAAATGAACTGGGATAAGAAAAATAAGTCACCCAAACAATTGGTGACTTAAACATCCAAGTCCAAATTACAATTTAAAAATATTACATTTTCCCCCTTATTACTTTTATATCTGCAAAATGCATTCATATTAAGGCTTTGTATAGCTAAGAATGACAACATTTACAGAGCTTTAGGTGTAGTCTTTTTCCAAAAATAAGTTAAGAAAAAACTTAAATCAAAAATGCTTAAAATTGACCATGTGACCCTGTTCTATGATGTAGATTGTCTGTAGCCCATACAGGCCAAGGGAGGGACTCAAGTAAAACTCCACTACTATTGGTTTAAAGAGATATCCCACAAACTCTGATTTGATGTTGCTGTAGAGTCTGGGGAGGGACTAAAGTAAAATTATAACTAGGCCTGTGCTGTCGTCCCCGACAGCAAGGTGTATATTGGCGAAAACGACCCCATACGTCTGCCCCGTACGTCTGCCCCGTACGTCTGCCCCGTACGTCTGCCCCATACGTCTGCTACAACTGTTACCAATGGGCACCTTAATCACTTTTTTGATTTGTCTGGATCTTTGTGAAGAATGTTTTTGCCAAATTTAGAAAATCCCCTAAAGCTGCATTATTCTTTCAGTCTATAGGGGGCGCTATAGAGGTAACTGCCATCATATTAGTCAGATGTGTTCAGGGCCGGGGGGTAGTTAGGTATTTCAGGTTAGAGCCTAATCGGGCAAAGTATGTGCACGTTAGAGGCTGTCAAATATAC
>JAVQKC010030081.1:0-17476 GCA_036025475.1 Philypnodon macrostomus | reverse complement strand
CATTACAGAGGTCAAATAAAGAATGCCTCTATAGCGCCCCCATGTTTATGACCCCTATGGGACCCTGGACACACTTACTTTGGCAGAGAGCAATGAAACTTGGTACAGGGATTCTCCACAGTGTAGCCATAGTGGCAGGTCAGGTATATTTGACAGCCTCTAACGTGCACATACTTTGCCCGATTAGGCTCTAACCTGAAATACCTAATGACCCCCCGGCCCTGAACACATCTGACCAATATGATGCCAGTTACCTCTGTAGCGCCCCCTATAGACTGAAAGAAGAATGTAATTTTAGGGAAATTAACAAAATTTCTCAAAAAACATCCTTCACAAAAAATAACATAAGATAACTATATATTGAATTTATTTATATATAAGTGTTATTACGACACTGACATTTGAGTAGTTCAGACAATACTCTTAGGCAGGCTCAGGCAAGGAACCTTCTTAACCTACCTGGTCGGGGATCGTCTGCCTTGACTGGTTAGACAGAAAAAAAGGCAAATAAATAGACATGCACACAAAAAGTAATGGCTTAGCACAAGAGGCTTACATTGATTGGTTACTTTAGCAGGCAGACTTTTCACCTTCAAAATCTGTGGTCTCTGCACTTTTTTAGTATTTGCACATAATAAAACATATGTACAGCGTGTTCTGACAGATTGTTGACACCAGCTGCACTTTCCTTTATATCTAAATATAATTGAAATCATCTGAGTCATTTATTCAATGCAAATGCATGTTTTAATAACAAAATATGTCCCTTGTTCTCTTCTTGTGTGTTTTTATTTTCTGTTGTAGATTTGTCCAGTCATCACTCTGGACAATCTAGTTCTGGAGCAATAGCGTTCCAAGGATTATTATATGCTGCCAGCTACGATCAACTCGCTGTTCCTCTGATGCCACGGGACATCTCAGTGGTGATCTCTGAACTCCTCGAAGAGGTCAAAGATGTGCTGATCCCTGCCGAGATGCTCCGGCTAGAGACAGACCAGATCATTGGCAAAGGTACATTGACTTAGTGTTGTAACACTTTAAAGGGAAAACTATTACGAGAACTTTTCTAAGCTTTTCATTGTGTAATAGTTTTCTTGTCAAAAGCATACCTAGAGTTGTATTTTGTTTCATTCAAGCATGTTTGAGTAACCTTGTATGCTGAGGCGCTGACCTTCTCAGAAACTGAAAACACTTGGTTTCGCATTTCTTTGTGGAAATGTGAAAACACCCGAGCTAGCTGCTACTTTCCATTGTTTGCATTGGCTGAGATAACAAAGTGGGCTGAGGGAAAGAGGGCCTTAAATGAGAGAGAAAGCAACAGCTCACAAAGAGATTATGTTGTTTTTTTCTGTTATAAAACATGAATCTAGAATCTTGGGGAAATGTATAATATGACCCCTTTAAGTAAACATTATTTACTGTTGTTTTTATGTGCAGGACACTTTGGCACAGTTTACCATGGATATTTAATAGACAGCAAGAAACAAGAGACCCACTGTGCAGTTAAATCGCTCAACAGTATGTATCCTTGCAATTAATACCACTACTTTGTGCCTGAGGTGGGTAACTTTACCTGTATAATGATGTTTGATGTATTATTAGGAATTTCAGATTCAAGAGAAGTGGACCAGTTCTTGCGGGAGGGAATCATCATGAAAGCCTTCCATCACCCTAACATCCTGTCCCTCCTGGGAATCATGCTTCCCAAAGAAGGGCTCCCCCTGGTGGTGTTACCGTATATGAAGCACGGAGATGTGCGTCACTTCATCCGCTCAGATAAAAGGGTAAGGCGTATACTTGATTATTATAATGATGATCAGCAAATATATATATATATATATATATATATATATATATATACCACACCTGTTTATTCTCTACAGAATCCAACTGTTAAGGATCTTATAGGTTTTGGGCTACAGGTTGCAAAAGGCATGGAGTACCTGGCCCAAAAGAAGTTTGTACACAGAGACTTGGCTGCACGCAACTGCATGTAAGTTGAAATCTTACATTCATGACCATTTTCACAGTTTAGGGTTCATACTGTCACGGAAAACCTGAAAACAGTTAGGTATAATGAGTTGCTTGGTGAGTGTGGGGATTTGTGGACATTAACATTTTACATAATTATATTTCTGTTTCTGCAACTAAATGCGCCTCCAAAATATAAAACATTGTTGTTGTATTGTTTGTTTTTAACTAGTCATGACTAGATTTATGCACTTATTTCTTAGGCTGGATGAAACGTTCACAGTGAAGGTGGCTGACTTTGGCATGGCAAGAGACATCTATGACAAAGAATACTACAGCATCCAGGATCACAAGAGAGTGAAGTTACCTGTCAAATGGATGGCCATCGAAAGCTTACAGACACAGAAATTTACAACCAAGTCTGATGTGGTGAGTGCTTTTGATCATTTATAGTATCTCATCATAATTCTACACATATCTTTATGTATTTACTTTTTAAGGCTCCTTTAATCTTGGAAACCATCTTATCTTTATTTAAATGTTATTTATTATCACCATGAGCTTACACACAACACAAAACAACACACAACACAAAACAACAACACAAAACAACAACACACACCATAACACACAAGATTGAGATACAAAACAACATTCAGGATATATATATCAGGACACGTTTACATCACTAACGCACAGTGTTACCTGAAAAAAACATTATTCTATATAATTTACAGTTATAGAAATGATACTTTTTTTTTTTTTTAGTAAATCCACTTTAAAAAGTCAAGGCTTGATATTACAGATAGAACTTTATATTTTTACATAGCCTATAAAAATCTAAAAAATTGATAAAACTCAACAAAACACATAAAGATTATGTGTTCAAATATAGGAATATGTAAATAACTAAATTTGGCAAATAATTTCAGATAGAACCTTATAATTCTAAAGGAACAACATATTTTAAAATGTATGTTTTTTATGTTGCAGTGGTCTTATGGTGTCTTAATGTGGGAGCTGCTGACCAGAGGTGCCAGCCCATATCCAAATGTGGACCCTTATGACATCACTCTCTACTTGCTGAAGGGACGCCGGCTTCCTCAACCTCAGTTCTGCCCAGATACGCTGTAAGGATTATTTCACTATAGTATTTAGCCATCATCTCTTGAGTAAGTGTATGTGAACTATGTACATAGCATTTGAGGCTGCCTAGATCATCTGAGGTTAGAGGATTGTGCAAAAAGAGTAATGTTACCCAATTGATACTGAGAAAAATCCAGTCTAGCTTGACCTCTTCTTGTGAAAACAGTTTGTTCGTATTTGTTCTACTATCATCAATTTCCCTATATTTCCCTGTATTGTATTGACTTAAAACACAGCAGCCACAGCAGGCTAAGACATGAGGCTTTTATACTGAAGACGCGTCACGCTGAACCATTGCCCGAGGATGTCTTTATTCCACCTCACAAGCTCATAAAAACAGACACTTCAAATATGCATTTCATACGCCGTATGCAGACAGTGCATTCATTTCCCCACGACAACGACGGTCAACAGAAAGTTTCTCCCCAAGCTCACTCTGCCGCCATGATCCAGGCCTCTCTACTACACAGGTGAACACACACACACTAACAGCCAATACACCACACCCACGGTGCTGATGTCACAGTGTAGCAGTAGGGATGCACCAAAATCAAAAGGTTGATGGTTCGATCCGTATATTCCATTGTGCTCTTTGGCAGAACACTTCACCCATCTCTCCTCCAGGGTGTGCAATTCTGGTGTGTGAATATGTCAGTGTGACTGTTGTAGGGTGTTGTCTGACACAGGGCAACTGTGGCTTCAGAGGTAGCTTACCACCAGCGAATTAGACAAGAAAACTAGACGAGAAAATAGATTAAATGCAGCAAAAAAGAGACAAAAAGAAGAGCATTGCAAAAGAGAATGCTAAATGTAGATTGTGATCTCTACCTTCTCATTACAGATACTCCCTGATGCTGATGTGTTGGGACCCCGAGCCCGATCACAGACCCTCCTTCCACAGCCTGGTCATAGAGGTGCAGCAGATCCTGTCCACTTTAGAAGGAGAGCACTACATCAATCTAAAAGTTACATACGTCAATCTGGACCAGCCCAGACCCTACCCCCCCATGTCGGAGTCTGCAGACGAAATCGAGGATTCAGACCAGGACTTGGACCGGCTCAGTGCAAGTGAGGCTTAATAAGGACCTCTGAATGAGAACACAGGAAAAAGAACCCAATGTGTCAAAAACGTGAACTTTATGAGAAGAATGGTCTTGCCGCAGAACACTGGAGCATTTCAATTTAAAAGCTACATATTTTTTTGAAGAATGTATTTTTGTACCATCAAGCACAAGTGTGAAATGGACAAAATGAATGTAGTGGGATTTTGTAAATAGATTTTTGTCAGTGGGAGATTATAGTGCACAAAAAAAAAAAGATTCATAATTCATTCATTATCATTCACTAATGGCCTGGGTTGCAGTGAACTGGAGCCTATTCCAACAATTATGTGCCTTGGTGGCAATTTAGATTCATCTTTCCTAATGAACGCTTGCCTTTAGGCAGTGAGAGGAAACCAGGAAAGAACTCCATGTGACACAGGGAGGACATGCAGACTTTACTAACCCATAAAAAAAAAACATAATCACATTACAAAAAGAAAATCATAATTATGTAGGCCAATCAGGTTCTCCAAGACCATCATTTTAAAGAAATGAAAAAGCTGGATGCAAGCAAATAATATTTAATTTAAGTAATATTTAAGTAATGATTTAAGGCTGGAGTTTATCTACCACTAGAGGGCGTCTGTGGCAGGTTTTTTTTGTGCCACTTGGAGCTCTTGCTGCAGTGAGGCTGGGCTCCACACAGGAGTTATACAAACACATAATAGCCTATTTGCAGTTTTTCTCAACAAACCAATTCAGCCGTCCAAGTCTCAACAATAGCGTTCATTCATGATTGTAGTTCAATGAAATCACACAAAATCGTTTTCGTTTTCATTTTGTTCATGTTCTACAAAGGAGGCATTATACTTGACATTTTTATTGCTGCATTTGATGATACATGTAGGAATTAAAGGGTATTAAAGGTTTTTATTGTACCCACTAGCCTACAGCCTTCAAAGATAATGGTAAAACATTTTTCTGACATTTCAGTGATTACCTCTTCATTTTTATCAATATCATTTATACAGAGAATGTCTTTCACCAAAACATCAACATTAAGTTGCATTAAAGAGATTGCACAGATAAATGTGATTGTATGATAGACTGTAAAATATGTTGTCACTTAGTTATTTTGTTACTGACATTAATGACGCTGTACACTGGGGAATGTCAGGTACATGTTCAGGATGAAGTAGTCTACATTGGCACTGGTTTTATTCAGTTGTTTGTGTATTTCCTTAACTGAACACACTGTAACTAAACCCTGAACTGTGGGGCACAAGCATCATAAGGGATTTAGTAAACTCATAACTCATAAGGTTGTCATTTTCAAAACAGCAAAAACTACCAAAGTAAAATAGCTTCATCTTCAGAATAACAAACAAGGCCTCCATAACTACCCTTGAACCCAGTTAAACCCAGTTCATTAGCATCCTGTGTCACACACCATATTTCTAGTAAAATGTCAATCTCTTGCAATTATTCTGTTTTTTTTATTATTATTATATTTTAAAGTCTATCAATGTTTGTTCGGACCAAATTACAATACTAACAATATAAGCAACAATACTGCTCACTCAGCTCAGATCGAGAGACCTGACTTAAGGGATACTGTAAGTATTTTTTCTGTTCTGCAATCTTCACAGCAATGTAAAAAAAAACAAAAAACGAAAAAAAAGTTGTTTCTCTTTGCAGTTTTTGAGAAATGATTGAGTGTTCATGAATAAATGCTCTCAGCCAAAAATCTCTCATTTACAAGTTTGCTGTAGTATTGATTCACGTTACAGAAGGCGAGGTTCTTTCAGTTCCTTTTCTATTGCATGCATACGTCATGCAGCAGTCAGGGGGGAGTGCAGGCTCCCAACAACTCGAGAAGTCTGGTCTAAAATTCCTTTTGTTGTCCTCCAAGTGTATAAGTTTATGAATATTTAACACTTATTATACAGTGTGTGAGAGACCTCTGAAGCAGGCCTGGTGGAACTGCAAATCTCACACGGCAGCTGTTACGTGATCCATGACAAACTGGACATTAGCAGAAATAAATTCATCTTTTGTCTAGACAATGTAAAAATATCTCAACTTAAAAAAAACAAACAAACAAACAAAAAAAACAACACCATATTACGCAAATGGTGTAGATTTGTAAATAAAGACTCAAACACTATAAAAAATGTACACTGCCTGATTCTTTATTTGTTCTTGTGCCAATTCCATTCCAAAAACAACATGGCTGCTATTTCCCTTTTCATCATGTTTGGTCACTCTTTATTTTACATAGCCCTTAACTACATTGTATCTACCTCATTAAGTACAATGTAATACACTGTGTAATAACATTGTTTTTACAGTTTGTTTGAAAAACTACAAAATACTACAATAATACATGATATCAGGTTTTTCAAGTTGTATAGCGTTTGATTTTTTTTTTCTAACCAAGCATATACAGTGCTTTACTGAACTTTATTATACCAAGATTTCAACAACACAGGACTAACCTACGCAGTGAACAGCTGATGTAAACTGACCAATTGAAGCTTGATTTACAGAGAGAACAAGTAAATGAGTGTTACAGGGTCATAACAATGTATGTATTTTCGAACAAACAAACAAAAAACTCATACTTTGGTCTCAGCTTTTAGAGCTGGTCAAGTTGAGTTGATCTTCTGCACTGCACCATTTCATTTGAAACAGCCCGAGGTGTGAGAGCTGCCAGGTGCTGTCTGTTCAGATTGGCCTGCAGAAATCACTGGCACTTCAGTCAAATCATGCAGTTTTCAGAGTTTTCAGGTGGAGTCAAAAATGTACACACTGTGGTCTGCTGCTACTGTAGGGGGGAACTGTAAAAAACAGTATAATTCTGGAGGCATTTGTTGTGCGTTGTTTATGTCTATTAGCAAAAGAACTAAAAGTATATCTCTATTTGAGATTTTGATTCCATTTTCAGACCAGATCAATAGACTATACAAATATATTTTTTCAGTGTGGGATTGGAATGAATACACGAGTTTTGTACTCAAGATACAAAATGTCCTCCTCTTAGTGGTCAGTAAAAAAGAGTACTATGTCTTTACCATCGGCAGTATTACTCAGAATGAAAGCATAGCGGAGACAGACCTCCTGCAACCCAAATTGTGTTGATTGTATAACTATTACTCCGACAGAGAATCAAGCCCAACTCTTAAATATGATTGTTTAGAGTCTTGGTTTGGGGCATTGTATCACTATATAAACTGGTACGTCAGAGTTTTAGAAGGTTATACGTTAGATCACATCAACAGCCTATTTATTGATGTATTTGATTTCACAAAAACATATTCTCAATTTCAAGGAGCATCCATTCATTTCCTCATATGTAACAATAACTCATGTGTTAAAGTCTTCCTTCCACATCCAAACATCTCTTCATTGGGCTTGAAGCAGCTGTTATTCCTGAGCTTTTGTACCATCAGTATGCATCTGAATAGAGAGGCAGTCTTTGAACACTGTTGCGTTCAGATTGCAGATGGAGTGAAGTGTTTGTTCCTGTTTCTGTGAAGCTGTGTCACTGAATATCTCCACAGATGGAATTGCATTGAAAAACACAATCACAAATTTGCCGAGCAATAAAAAAAATGCTTTAGAGGCACAAGGCCATGGCAGGCGCTCAGCTACTGTACTTGTCTTGTGGAGAGGGGTCACACAGGCCATTTTCTGGATTAAAAATGCATGTTAAGTGACTGCAATTGTCTTATGTACATATATGTACAGTATAGTATAAATAATGAAGTAAGTACAATGGATGTGGCATCTAACCAGAAAGTGCAGTGACCCACAAGCACAAACAAAACCTTTTCTACATTAGGGTCATATACATAATTTACATAAGCATGGTTGATATTATATAAAACGGTAAGCTGTGTATATAATATAATATCATATATAAATTAATTGAAACAAAAATGATGCATATGGCCAGGTGGGTAGAGTAGCAAGCATCTTAGTATGTAAATGTAAAATAATCAATAAAATAAATAAAGTAAAATAAAAAGTACTCATTCACATTACTCGAGTGAGAGTAGAAAAGTACTGGTAATAAAGTACTTTCTTCAAAATAAATTAAAAACATAAATACTATTTTCAAAAAATTCCACATCATCACATTTTTCACATAAAGCTGTTCTTACATGACAGACAGAGGTGGTAAAAGTACTCTTACTCTTTCTAGATTTCCAAGCTTTTACTCAAGTAAGAGTACAGTTACTTAAAAATATTATTACTCAAGTAAAAGTAAAAAGTATTGTGCAGTAAAGATACTCCATGGAGTACAATTTATTTAAAAGGTTACTCAAGTAAATGTAACTGAGTAAATGTAACTGAGTAAATGTAACTGAGTAAATGTAATTAGTACTCCCCACCTCTGCATATGGCCATACAATAACCTGCCAACTCAAAACTGACCAAGAATAACCTGGCCTTTCCTGAAAGTTTTATCAAAATATGACCATTACATTTGAGTTATCTTATACTAACCAACACCAACCAATAAAGCAAAAGCATATCTCTCACCATGACTACATAAAAGAGTGACTGGTTAAATTAATCTCTGTTTTATCTGAGATCTTATTGGTATACCAGTTGCTGTTATTGTCCTCCCTCACTGAGTTTGGGATTGTGTGGTTCTGACACAGGTATTTTGGGGTGACACTGATAGAGCATCTTCTTGTGACTCACTGCTGTTCACTGCTTGAAAGGTTGAGAGGTTGGTGCTGGAGATGTGTATGCAGAGAAGTCAACACGATTGTGACTGCCAAAACACCACCAAAATATATCTGGATACTGCTTTTTTTTTACTTTTACCAATAATCTTACAGAATAGAAATGGCACTACTCCTCATCCACAGAAATACAAACAATCTGGACAAAAACAAAAGCTAGTGGCATATACAAAAAAAAACAGGCAATCTTCAGAGTTAACGTAAGCCCAAGAAGTCAACATAATTTCACTAAATGAGATAAAAAATGGCCCCCGTCTCTATTGTTCTTCTTAATAAATGAATAATTGTAGTGTTCATGTGCAGTGAACAGCCCTGGCGTCTTCAAACTGTAAAAATCACACCTCACCATTTGCAGAGTCTATGTCAACTTTTGACTTTCACACTTGGTGACCAGCCTAGACAGAGCAGCATGAACACGGAAGGAACTGTAGGACTGTACTGTACCCGTTTTTACAAAGTTAGTGGAGGTTTATGTTCACACTGTTGCCTCAGAATCATACACACTACATTGTAGGTAAAAACTGTTCAGCTAGAGACCCTTTTTCTGTAAATGTTCTTGAAAGTGTGCCCAAAAATGAAACAAACCATAATTCTATGGAGAAATTAACACTAGCCATAAAATATCACAAAGTAGGAATATTCAAGGTGGATTTTGATGATGAAAACAAATCAGCTTTAGGGAACGTACCAACAGTTGCCATTTTCTTCGATGTAACGTTTAACATAAAGTATTTATAAGACAAGATATGTGATGGCTAGTGCTAATTTCTATAAAAAATGCATTAAAGGTACACTTTCTAGAATGTTTACCAACTCACAAGAATCCAGTTTCATCAACTGCTCAGCATGTGTCCACTGTGAACAGCCGGTTAGACTATAGTCATGGAAGTCTGGAGGAGCAGTATGAGTAGATTTGTTGCAATTATTTTAGAAAGAACTTTTATTAGAGATTTTTAGTAACTGTAAAAGTGGGTCAGCTCGAGGGACCTCACCATCCAGTCACGGCACTCGCACTGAGAGCTGTATTTGGTTGGGGGCAAACGTCAATGGTACCACCTGAAAACCCTGCAGCTAACCTAGTATTACTTTACTGTAACTCTATGTCTTTTTTGTGTACTTCATCCAACTCTAGTGAAAAAGGGTTTCTTGACATAGAATAACTGACGTTTCAATATTTTGGCAAAATCTGCTCAACTTCTGAAACGGTCACTTTTAGTGTAGCTGACCACATCCCTCTGTTGTGTTGGCTTGGCTCTCTAATGACATCTCTTTAATGACGAGACAATTTCAATGAATTCTGACGGCTTTGTAATTTTCCGTCAGTGTCTGTTCGGATAAGAGCAAGTTTGAGCGTGTTGTGTGTGTGTGTGTGTGTGTGTGTGTGCGTGCGTGTGTGCGCCGATCTTGTGTTTGTCGTCCAAAAGCCCTGTTGTGGTTTGTGAGCCTGTTGCTATGGAAACTACTATTTGATACTGAGTTGTGTAGGAAGGCACGGAGATATGGTTAGAAATTAGCGAAGTGCTTTTGTGTGTGTGTGATAATCTATTCATGATGTATGTGAATCTGTTTAGAGAATGGATGAGGTTTGGGATGTGCACCAGAGCATCATTCATTCAAGTATTGAGCAACACACAGCGATCCAATGTTTCATTACTTATTCAAGGATTATTATCACACTATATGCCTCAAAGTGAATATTTCTCTGCTAGCATATACTCCCTGCAATAGCTTCAACATACAAACTGTCATCTCTCAAATCACCACCCACAACCCCACCCAGTCTGTGCATAAAACCAACAGGCTAACGCTACATATAATTTAGTTTGCCATGTCATGTCAGTGTGTGTATCTCGATCAGTATTCTCACTAGATCCTACTTGAAAACGCATGCACAGTAAGCCTAAGGAATGAGTTTGCTCATGTTATGCATTGCTGCTTTTCTGTCCATTCACTGTGTTTATGTGGTGTAGTGTGGGAGGGAGGTGACCCAGCATAGAGCGAAATGACCCTGTTCAGGAAGAGCCCGTATATAGTGTTTGTACAAGCTTTAGCAGGTGAGCCGTGGAGGTGCGTTTTCACAGGGACTTGGGAATTAAAAATCAAGCTCAATTAGCCCATTTAACACACTTTAAATATACGTAAGAGCACATTTGGGCTTTCACAGTGGGATTTCTCACTTTCATCCATGTTTATATAAGAGCTAACTGGACTCAGACTGATAGTACAGTCAGTGTGGTGTGGGCTAAATAGTTCTAATGAAATGCCACACATCAAGACCTGAAAAGCACATAAAACTGCGACTAACATTCACCAAAGAAGGGTGGCCGTGCACAGGTCGTCCACAGAGGTCATACTGTCCTTCAGTCACTTTATCTGAAGATGCTGATAATTGCGTGACTGAATAATGAACTTGAGAAAGCCTTGAGCTCCTGGGAATTGAATAGTGCATTTATTTGATTATTTATGTTAACTGATGTAATGTATTTGTTGGTCTACAAATTAGACAATATTGCTCTAAACTCTGTACAGTGTTCTATATAGAGTGTGTAGCACAATTAAGAGACAGCTGTTTCGAATAGAGTAAAAGACTCACTGTCTTTACCTGCATGGTATACATATGGATATTGTGTCCAGTGGCTTCATGTCGGCATTGATCCTTTAAAACCAGTCTTCAAACTTAAATATACTATACACACATAAACAGTATATACCGTCATACTGTCTCAGCTATTGAGCAAATAAAAGGTAATAACTCACCGTTTCTAAATTGTGCTGACTTTGAGGCAGCCTGTGTAAACTCATAAATTACCATCAAGAACTGTCTGCGCTGCTCCCAGCACAAGGCAGCAGGTTCATCTGTGATATTCTGTATAAAACTTTTAAACTTTGGAGTCCCAAGAGCATGACCCAGAAGCACAATAAACATGTATTTTTCTACTTTTAAAATGTATAAGGATCAGCTAATGCACAGTGGTTGTGTGCCCTCTACAAAGAACCACAAGCTCAAGAGCAGCTGATCAAATTTATGGACATCCGGTGGGGCTGTGATGCGGTTGCTATGGTAACCTCAAAGAGCACCAAATGTTCTGCTCAATGTGTGAGAGTATCATCTGTGACACTGGTTGAGGCCCCATAGAGAGGAGTCAAAAACAACAATAATTTCAACTCTACAATCAAGTTACTTTGAAATACTTAACCAATTACAAAACTGCATGGACAGTGCCATGTGCCCTGCCTACCTGCTACTGCTTTCTATGGAAAGAGAAGAATTATGCAATAACTAACCAGACCTTCAATGTCTGGGTGAAGTACAGCAACAACTGTCTAGAACTTAAGAAGAATAGACCAATTAATGAATATTTATGTATCTATTATTTTAGCCACAAAATACTGTATATGTGCAGCAGGCTATGCCAAGTTTGGGTTAGGGTTAGATGAAAAGTTCTATTAAAAAAAATTAAACACATTTAACAAGATAACATCATCTTTTTACAAGATACTATCACGTTTAACGTAAGTATCAAGTTATAACAAGATAGGAAATGATCATGTTTTACATGATGCTAATTTATCATGAAGTTACATAGATACTAAACATCTTATACTGTGATACTTATCTATATACTATATATATTAATATCTATACTGATGATGCAATATGTTGTAATTTCAGATAAAATAGTGTCACATAAAAACATGATCGTGTGTTGTTATAATGTCATACTTATCATGTAACTTACTACTATGAACTAGAAACTTACTACTTTAAATGTTAAATACAAGGACATACACACACACAGATAAACACACACACACACACACACACACACACACACGATGAACAAGATAGTTAGATATTCTTCTTAACACAACCCTGACCATTTATACAGGCTTATGGCGCATTCACACCAGACGCGAAATATGCGACTGATTTCAGTGTTAAGTCTATGTAAAGGTGCGTTGTCGCGCAGCAAGTCATTCTGCGGCGTGACAGACGTGAAAAGTTCTCCTCTTTCGCACGAGTTGTTTCAAAATGTCAAGCGACCAAATAGACGCGTCTGGTTTGAACGCAGCATTAGAACAACACCAACATATACAAGCCTGTGACCACTTGTGGCTGCATTTCAAAATATGGATAGATGCTTATCACTTTGAATGTCTTTTTAAACAATAACTTATTGTGGTATTACCATAGTCTTCATAGTATTACCATAGTCTTCATAGTATTACCAAAGTCTTCATAGTATTACCATAGTCTTCATAGTATTATGGTAGTCTTCTTAGTATTACCATAGTCTTCATAGTATTACCATAGTCTTCATAGTATGACCAAAGTCTTCATAGTATTACCATAGTCTTCATAGTATGACCAAAGTCTTCATAGTATTGCCAAAGTCTTCATAGTATTACCATAGTCTTCTTAGTATTACCATAGTCTTCATAGTATTACCATAGTCTTCTTAGTATTACCATAGTCTTCATAGTATTACCATTGTCTTCATAGTATTACCATAGTCTTCATAGTATTACCATAGTCTTCTTAGTATTACCATAGTCTTCATAGTATTACCATAGTCTTCATAGTATTACCATAGTCTTCATAGTATTACCATAGTCTTCATAAACATAGAACATGGATGTTTTCAGCACCAAACCCTTCTGACTGCAGCGTGTATCAAATCACTCTAATGTCTCAGAAAGTGCCGCAGTGAGCGTCAAGGTCTCGGCTGCTGATATTTCTGAAGCATTCCTTCAACCAAAGGTTTCCGTCCTCACAGACCTCACAAGTCTATTGGTTTTGGTTTCTATGACAACTAAGTTAAGTAAAAGTTGACTCATCTCTAAAAGCATGAACACAGAATGGTGAAAGAGAAAGAAAAATATATTTGTGCAAAAAAAAGAAATCTGAGAAGAAATTTGTATCATAATGTTACAAGCTTTCTGCGCATGCATTCTCGCTCTCTTCTCGCCTATTTGAGATCTGAAACTCTTTTGTGGTGAAAGTGAGAAGAAGGTGGGTCTGGTTAAAAAAGAAAAAAGGGGAGTCACTTGAGTCCATTCATATAAAAACACTGGTTGAAGCAGATGCAGCCATGGTAACGTAAGGATGAGCGAAGAGAAAGCATTGAGTCGTTTGAGAGGGAAGAGCTCAGGGTAGAACTGCAAGCCCTTGTGACGCACATTAGCTTTTGCGTATGCTATGACAAACTGTAGAGAGCAGGCAGCAGCATGTAGACAATTAAAGGCAGTGTGGTGATTGTGTGAGGTTAATACTGACTAATATGTTGAGATTTTTGAGAAGAACTACTACACTCACAGTGAGAATATGTATGTTGCAGTGCTATCAGCCAGGTGTAGACCCTTTAAAATGTTTGTCATATGGAATGTTCGAAATTCCGGAATGGAGGCGACTGGAGCAAAAGTGAGTTAACTTTGACAAAAAAGTAGAGTTTCTGGTGAGGGAGAGAATCATTTTGAGCAAACAATGAACAAACTATTGTGGTCATCAACATTTCTGTGAGGACTTAAAAATTCTAGCCAAAATGCTACGTGAATACTAATGTGTACATTAAATAAACATACAATGTGAGGTACATTCACTAATGTTTCCTAACCAGGCACTGACATCACCTACATGTAGCAGAGAGGTTGGACTTTGCCAAAACCATATACATATGTTTATAGATGAACGTTTATTATTATTTATGTAAAACGAGTTATTTAAGGGAAGGTTCATCCATCCATCTTCTTCCTCTTATCCGGGGCCGGGTCGCAGACGCAGCAGTCTAAGCAGAGATGCCCAGACTTCCCCCTCCCCAGACACTTCCCCCAGCTCTTCCAGGGGGGACTCCAAGACGTTCCCAGGCCAGCTGAGAGATATAATCTCTCCAGAGTGTCCTAGGTCTTCCCGGGGTCTCCTCCCATGAGGAAACGTGGTTCACATAATGGCATATTGTAAAAGGAAACAGTCCTGATCATATTGTGACCTACGTTTTAGGGTCATCAATCCAAGTTATATCTCTTGCTAATGCGATCTTACCTGGACCAAATGCTGTTTTTATCTCTTTTTTTTTACAGTGGATATGAGATCAATATGACTTACTACAGATCCCAAATAACCACACACTCTGACCTGCACCTGCATCATATCAAATTCACAAGAACATGGTCCCCCAGGCAGTGGACAGCAACTTCTAGGCCTGACAGATCACCTAGTGGCATTGGAAATGTGACCAAATGCCCCAGGAACCTGCTAGCATCAAAGCACAACATTAAAATACAAAACAAAATCTGTTATTGTACCCCAATATGACCTCAGCTTCACAGTGTTCCCACATCTTAATGGCAACGTTCCCATATGTTTGGTTGCTATCCTTTCAAATGTAAAATTCATGAACTTTTCTTTTTCGGGCGCAGAGTTTGAAATGGAAAAACACCAGGCTGTCCAAAATAGACTAATAAAAAGGCGCTCTAATGAATGTTGGTGTTCATGGGCAACTTCCGGTGGGACTTTGCTAAAATCAACACTTTATCTAGTGACGGGACACTTGAAAGCACGGTAGCAGCGCAGACGGTGACGGCTTCACTCATTCGTTTCCATTGGCTTTCCAAACATTTTTACGCATAAACACATTGCAGCAGCAGCAGCAGCGACGAGCACGGACACACTCGCTGTTCTCTCCCCTCCTTTCTGCATCACACAAGCCGCTGTTACCATCACGGGCTCACGTAATAGTCCTCCCGTGAACGAGCTGACTTGTTGGAAATGAGCGAGGTTCTGAAATCTGTGTCATATCACGTCGGATGTAAAACCAGCCAAGGAAAGTAGTAAAGCAAAAAGCGGGGTCAAAAACTACAAATATCTGCCGGCAGTTCGTCTCCTTTTGACTTCATTAGGAAAGGTAAGTGGGCGTAATGCTTTTGCTTGTATGAGCATCTATGTTCAATAAGAAGACGGAGTTATAAAGTGAAGTAGGCTAATGCAATTGTTTGAGCTTCGCTTCAGTCGTGCGCCTTGATCCGCGCGCTTTGGAGCGGTTCACGCGGTTTGCAGAGAAAACTTTTGAGGGTTTTTTTATTTTTTTGTATGTGAATCCCAGGTAGTAAATGTGTTTTTCTGTAGGCTAATGAAGTTTCTATCACTCAATTTTCTTGCGCATCAAATCACCAATGTCGTATCGGCGTAGGCTAGATCATTGCAGCAAGGAGTATAGTTAACCTTATGAACAAAAACAGACATTCAGTCCACGCTGATGTAGCCTTGACTTTGATGTTGATGTAAGTTTGCTTGACACCACAGTGGATTTGAGAACGAACAACTCCTTTAGACTGTATGGAAAAATCTCACTTACTGTTTGGAATTATGATGCAACATTTTGCTAGATACATGAGGGTACCATATATGCTCTAATTTAACATTGGGTAATAGTGACTGGAATAGAAGAAAAAACTTTGACATTACTGACAAGGCAAGTTTTAGATAGACTATATAAGTCAAATATAATCAGCATGTATTATTTATATATGGATTCTGCCACATTATTAGTCCACTATATGTGTTTTTCATTTGACTCTGTGCATTGATAACTAATACATAATAACAGTAAAAGACCTTGGTTGATAAAATACAAAAACAAGTCAGTGCATTTTTACAGTTTTTTGGGTTGGACTTCCTGTTTGCAATATTATGTAGAAAATGATACAAAAGCAGTCATTTCTGCTCACCCTCTCATACGTGTACACAGTGATGGTATGGTGTTGGACAGTGATGCTGAAACACATTGTACAGACAGTACCACAGTCAGTGCGGATACTGTAGCGCCACTGTGTTGCCATGGAAACAAAACAACATCAGAAGAAGCTGGTCAGAGATGAGCCGCTGATAAATAGTGGAGTGTGACAAGCAACAAAGCTTTTAAGTAATATATCTGATTTAAGTACACACACACACACACACACACACACACACACACACATGGCCCAAAGTTGAGTCTTTATGTTCAAAGCTTACACTAAAAATCACAGCTGAAATGATGCATCACCGGTTGTTATATAGGTGGCGTGAATACACAAGGCCATCTGCCAGATCCATTTGTCTTTGAAGAGAATCAGATACCCTTGGTTCTGGCCCGCTGACACATGACCCTCACCCATAGAAGAGTTTTTAAAGCAGTGAACGTCAGTGGCACATCAGAAAGCAGTACTATCCAGTGGACTTGAATGCAATTAGACAGAGAGAGATTTAGACAAAGTGCCTCTAATCTGATCAAAAGTGCTAAATAGACGACAAAGGCTCTGCATGAAGCCCTGCTCGTGTTAGCGTGGATGTTTCCCTATAACGAATTTAGGAATTTGAAATAAGGATGCAATGCACACTTTAAAAAACTGTATGCAATACGTTACATAATAAAGAGCAAGGTCAGATCAATCAAACTTTATTTAAAAAGCCTTTTCATACATTTAAAATGCAACACATGGTGCTTTACAGAGTTAAAAACAAGGCCCCAATAACCCCCCTCCCCCATAATCCACCCCATCACCAACACCACACATACACAC
>JAVQKC010030078.1:0-18328 GCA_036025475.1 Philypnodon macrostomus | reverse complement strand
TGATAGGGTAAGACTGACTCTTGTGTGATAGAGTAAGACTGACTCTTGTGTGATAGAGTAAGACTGACTCTTGTGTGATAGAGTAAGACTGACTCTTGTGTGATAGAGTGAGACTGACTCTTTTGTGATAGAGTAAGACTGACTCTTGTGTGATAGAGTAAGACTGACTCTTGTGTGATAGAGTGAGACTGACTCTTTTGTGATAGTTATACTGACTCTTGTGTGATAAAGTGAGACTGACTCTTATGTGATAGAGTAAGACTGACTCCTGTGTGATAGAGTAAGACTGACTCTTATGTGATAGAGTAAGGCTGACTCTTGTGTGATAGAGTAATACTGACTCTTGTTATTTATCTTTTATCACATCATCAGATTGTAAAACAATAACTCAACCCTTTAAATACTTTATTATTTGAACATGGATATAAATTTTATTTGTAGTAAGCCTCTGCTCTCCCACTCTTCTGAACAGGTACATGAGCGTAAGTGTGGCGCGGTCCGAGAGCAGTATGGAATCCAACGTGTGGAGGCAATGATGCACACTTTAGATCGCATCAACGCTGACCAGCAGATCCTCCCCAACATCACCCTGGGCTGTGAGATCCGGGACTCCTGCTGGCATTCGTCAGTGGCTTTGGAGCAAAGCATTGAGTTTATTCGAGATTCACTGGTGTCATCTGAAGAGGCTGACGAGTGGGGTGGCAGTCCCTGGGGAGGGGGCGGAGGACAGGCCATGAAGTGTTCGGACCCCTCCGCCACGCCGATGAGAGGAAAGAAACCCATTGTCGGCCTAATCGGACCTGGATCCAGCTCTGTGGCTATTCAAGTCCAGAACCTACTGCAGCTCTTCAACATACCACAGATTGCCTATTCTGCCACCAGTATGGACCTGAGTGACAAGGTAAGACACGGTCAAAGGAACTTTAAGACTCCATTAAAGCTGCACCACCTGATTTTTGTGGAAAAAAAACTCACAAGTTGGACTGACGCCATCCCCTTCCTCTCCCACTCAGCCTGTGACACTCTTCCCAAACCCCTGTCTTACACATGGAGCACACACGTTCACAAACCAGGAAGTATGACAACAAGCAGTGATTTCGCTTTCAATACCTTAAGCAAATTTTTTTTGCAATGAATAAGGTAATGAAATGTTAGATTCTAAAAAAGTCACATTATTCCTGATAAATCTGAGTTCTGACCAATCAGAGCGCGCCTGTTCTGTGGAAGTATGTGATTGTTTTGCGTTCGTTGCTCACACAAACAAAAATCACTATAGGGTTGTCAGTCGACTTCTGTTATTCTGTACTATTGATTGAGTGATTATTTTTGCTCAAGTGAGAAGGAATAAAAGTGTCATTCTTAATACAAACATAACTCATCCTCTTTTTAAATGTTTTGTCAGAGCCTTTACAAGTACTTCATGAGAGTAGTGCCTTCAGATGCCCAACAAGCCAGAGCAATGGTGGACATTGTGAAGAGATACAACTGGAGTTATGTGTCTGCCATACACACAGAAGGTACATGTTTACTGTAATCAATGTTGATGGGCTGCTCTGGGTATATAACAATCTGCAGATCTATACACTTCCATCACAATGATTTACACAATAGTAAAAAAATAAATATTCAGTAAGTGGCAGTTTTGTGCAGCATTCTTCCTTCAACCAGAGGGTTGCCGGCTCAAATTCTTGCCCAAGTGCACACTGTCGTGTCCCTGACAAGACACTTTGCCCATGAATGAATGTGGTTGATTGTTTGGGGGTGGTCGAGGGGCTGTGGCTATACAATTATCTTACCACCAGTGTGACTGTGAATGAATAATGCATGAAAATGTAAAGCGTCTTTCAGTGTCTTGAAAAGCACTAAAATAAAAAAAGACTAATGCATTATTATTATTATTGTGGTGAGAACAGACAGACAGTTTCACAATAAACAGAAGACCACAGAGCTGTACATTTATTGGATTGTATTTGTGTATTTCATTGTTATTTTTAGTTTTCTCTGTATACTTACCTCAATGTAATTTATCTTACATAGTTACACTTCATCTCCCACTGTGAGTTTGGGGTCTTGTGGTCAGACAGAGAAAGTGTGTTTGTGGGTTAGAGCTTGCCACTGAATGCCTGCACTACTGCATGTGCTCGTGGAGAATTGTCATTCCCCCCAACATGAACGTTTGACCTTGAAGCCAGTCTTCAAGGGCAACTTCTTAAAGACAATCAGTCACACTGAGCAAGTAGAGCAGGCAGACGCAGAGGCAGGAGGATGGCGACGGGAAATAAACAGTTTATTAGAGATAAAGTGTGTGGTCTGAGCATGAGAGGGAGGAAGAGAGAGAGGCATTAGTGCGTAGAAGACTGTCTTTTTTTAATTGTGTGTTCATGCTTAGAATCGCTAAGAGAAGATACAGTTTAATAGCACCGGGGTAAGGTGTGGGAAACAAATGATTTTATCATATTAATGTTTTTCTTCCGGAGGTGAGAGACAGTGGGAAGCTGGATCATTCAACGTTAGGGTGGCATTTTGAGAACCAGAAGCGTCTCAGAGGCGGCTGCTTGTTCTTTTGACTCTCCATATGCTGTACCACTTACAGCTCTTACAGTGTGGCGTATGAAGACTAAATGATGCACTCAAATTATCACAGATTTTTTGCCCACAATGTTCTAATTCTGACTCTTTTTACTGAAGCTTTGTGGATTCTATCGACATGTGTTTGACAGGCTCCAACGGAAATCGATTAGCCTACTCACTAATCAGGTTCTCATGTCTCTTTGGGCAATAATTCATTACAAGAGTTTGCTCACATTTGGCTTATTTTGATCCATCTTGCCATTTCAATACATTATAAATTCAAATTATTTGGGGAAAGATGATCCAAAAAATGAACATGGGCGGGTCGAAAATGGCTGTTTGAATGTTGTTGTCTCCTGCGTTGCTGCCCAAGGGGGGGAGATATAAAAGTGGGTCAGAAGACTATTTCTAGTTGGTCCTCTTATAAGAAGTGCTCTTGTGCTTTTGAATTTATAGGGTTACTATTAATCACACTGGATTAGGGTAATGTAAAAATGTCAGAAGTAAGCTGTATATCTGTTTCGACCTTTAACACAGTGTGTTTTCTGCAGAATCAGTGCATGCAAGTGACAATGGTTTGAACAGTGGGAGCAAGTGGCACCAAGGGGGACGTGTACAGTAATTGCATCTGATAACATCTTAAAAGAGTGAAAAGAGGATGTGAATGAGGATGGAGTAAGAAGAGGCTATACTAGACTAGTGCTACAATACATTTGAGTGCAGCTGGCTGATACAAACTTCATTTAATAATCTGCTTTGTACACAGTGGCTGAGTGGTTAGCGCTAGCTTGTGCCACTCAGCAAGAAGCCTGAAATGTTTGGATGAGGCAAGAAGGGCTGAATTGTAAAATAGTAGGAGAAGAAGTGTAGAAAGGCAGGGGCTGTATTAGTAGTGTAGACATTACTGAGACTGTGACTTTTTTTTCAGTACCATCTTTTGCAAGACTTTTACATGTCTTCTGCAATTTTTTCAGCAGGTTGTAAACATCATGTGTACTCTGATGAGTTACCAGCTTGAAGATGAACATTAGTTGGGGAATCGGCTTATGACATGGTGTTGGGGGGGTGGAGGTAAACAGAGCAGCTATCTAACACATAAATCCCGTTTGAGACAGGAGTGAAGTAGGTTACAAGCTTTATCGATTGAGTCCGAATGTGTGCTTGAGCGCGTTATACCCATGTGTACAAGAGAAGGAAGGCCTGCACCATCTGCCTCCCCTCAGTCAGACACTAATTACAGGACTTTACACTTCGCGCTGACACACTGATCACTGGCCCGGCTTTACAAAGGCGCTGGGTATACATAGCAATGGTCAGGATTCTAGACATTTAGAAAGGTTTGAAGGGGGGCACGCCTCCCTGCATGTCCTTCCTCTGTTACTGTGGGTTCTCTCCGGGCACTCTGGCTTCCTTTCACTGCCCAAAGTCAATGTGGGAGTGAGAGTAAATGGTTGTCTGTCTGTGTATGTCTCTGTGTCAGCCCAGCAACAAACTGGCCGTTGTCCTGGGTGTACCCCGCCTAAAGCCCATAGTTACTGGGATAGACTCCTGTAATGCAAAGATGCTGAATCCAGAATTTGATTAACCTAAGTTAATCTTTTTGGCAGCATTGCTACTTTACCACATTTCTTACCACAAGACATGTGTTTTACAAGCTTCTTTGTTTTTCCTTATTATTCTCTATCTATCTCTATCTTTCTTTATCTTTAATTCATTTGATTACTGTGTGGACTTTCTGTCCTTTGACCTCCTCCTCCCATCAATTTATAGAGATCAATCATGGCTAATTAGGCTGCATTTGTGTTATCGACAGCACACAAACACAAAGGGAACATTAGGAGAGATAATGATCTGATTGAGTAAAAAAGAGATGACACTGATAGAGATATATTTTTGATCTAGTCTTCAATCAACGTTGAAAAAAGATAGATAAAAGAGAGTGGAGGGAAAATGAAAGGGGGAAATCCTGTCATATTCTCTGCCAGTGTGTACAACCCGTCATTAGCATACATTCGAGGTCACCCACTTTCTCTGGCAAAGAAATGGGCACCACGTCTGGGAAAAGCGTTCACTGACATAAAATTAGCTCGATGCAATATTGATTAGTTACGTGATATATTTTTTCAAATTATATTAAGAATTTATGTTTGACCACTACATTTAATCATATGAATCTCTTTGGTCTTTAGGAAACTATGGTGAAAGCGGGATGGAGGCATTCAAAGACATGGCGGCTAAGGAGGGCATCTGTATTGCCCACTCTGGTAAGAAACTAAACATGAGAAGGACAGTGTAACAGTGACGCCATTACTGATTCACATTCAAACCAAAACACCAAGATGTGAATAAAACTGTATATAGGAAGAATCTGCAATAAGCATGTATTGTATGATTGAGGTCATTTCACAGCAGAAGAAAGTACAAATATGTATGAAGCTGAATTCATTTTATTTTTTATTTTATGTTTCCCCAGTTGGCTTGTGCATCCAGCAGCCAACAAAGGTTTTAATGAAAAGGAATCAATGTGTTTTTGGGAAAATGCATATAATGTAAACTGCCCCTAAAACAAGCTCTTAAAAAAAGAAAGGAAGAAGAATATGCTGATGCAGATTATTTATGTTTTTATTTTAAATTTCTTTATTTCAATTTTTAATTATTTTATTTTTATTTTATAATTTTTATTTATTTATTATTTATTTGTAGTATTTGTTTTTAATTAATTCATTCATTCATTCATTCATCCAACAGGGACAATATTTATGTTAGTAGGTGATTTTGCTTTCTGGTCACAAAAGTGATTTATCATGATCATTCCCTAAAGGGGAGGGCAGTTACTGACTAGTACTGAACTGTATGATATGATTTCATATTCACCAACATAGTGATCATAGTCTTTTTGTGCAGGTAAAATATGGAGTAACGCAGGAGAGCAGAGCTTTGACCGCCTGTTGGAGAGACTGAGGGCACATCTGCCTAAAGCCAGAGTGGTGGCATGTTTCTGTGAAGGCATGACCGTCCGCAACATCCTTATGGCCATGAGACGTCAAGGCACTGTGGGAGATTTCCTCCTTATTGGCAGGTAGGTAATAACAATTTGTGTGTTGTGTGGAAATCAAGTTTCAGCAAGATTAAAATATTTTTTTTACATTGTGAGATCATGGTTTGGTTTTCTCTGGAGCCAGAGCTGGTAGAGCCTGAAATGTTGAATTTCTCTTTGAGTGCAAGGATGGATAGGATCAATAATGAAAGGTTAGAACTACCAGCTGGAGACCTAGAGGAAGGCCAATGAGGGTAAAGTAAAAAGTACATACATGAAGTTAGTAGATGTGAAGATGATGCAACCCCTGAAAGGGAACAACTTGAAGGGAAAGGGGCCAGTGTTTCTTCACTTTGCTTCTCATTTATATTTATTTGTGTAAACAGACATATCCATTCTCATTGTATTTTTCAAAACCATTACAGTGTCAACAAGGTTTAAGGGAAGGCTTTTCATTTTGCCATAATTATTGGAGTGGATACTGGACCTGGATTTTTCTACATTTTGATTGCCCCACAATTCATCTGTGAATGTGAACACACTCTTTGCTTTAGTAATTACGATGATCACTTTTATTCTTTGTTTTGGATGCTTTGACAACATTATGATCAACGTAAAATCCCAGAATAAATACAAATATAAACATGCATATATCCCCAACTGATTAACATTATAATGACAGTTTAATTGTATTCATTTATGTTCTGCTTTTCCCTCAGCATTATTCACTGTAATTATTGATCATCAAAGCGAGTTTTGTCCTGATCATCTTCATCACAATCACCTTCATCAACATAATCATCATCCTCATGTAGACCATCTTCATCATAATGGACATCCCACTGATTGAGAGGTAATGTTATTTAAATACAGTGTCTGTTATGGCTTAAGAGATCTATCCAATGCCAGCTATTTAAAGTTCATTACTATGTCACATATTATCAGTGTTTCTATAGCTACCTGACATTCCTGTGTTTTCTACATGCTCTTGTGAGTTACTTGTGAGATTTTATAGGACTGTGATAGTCAGATTTTATAGCTGTATATTATGACTTTATAAAGACTAGAGAGTCTATAAGAGTAATATTCTAACTGTGGGAGGGAATGACTATGCTGTTGAATGAAGAAAGAGCAGTCTGAATCGAAAGTCAAAAAGCAGACTCCCTCTGGAGATCATCCCGCACAAGTGTGCAGCCCTTCTGTCTGCTGTTGCCATGGAAATATCCCTTACCATATTTGGATGTATTCAGCATAGCAGCTGGGGTGATGAGGAGCATGCGCATGTGTTTATGTGAATGGGTATTTGTATACATGCACATAATCAGACTTTGTCTGTGCCTCTGAAATACATTTTTATCTTTGAGTGAAAACATATAAATTAAATGACTGTTCAAATGTTTAGGCTCATTAACAGCGGCAAACCAAAGTCTGCAAAGTTAGTTATTTTGCCAATATTTAGCTCAATTCTGTCTTCTACAGCAGTGTGTATCAGTCACACTGATGGGTGGTTGGGCTGTCTATTTGCTACTGTCTGTAAAATGTTAGCTTTAGTAGTATATACTCAAGAGAGGTGTTAAATTGTGAGTGAAATTAGAAAAATACTAGCATTTGTTATGTGCGATTGATTCTGAAAAACTAACTAAAGGTCCATAGTTGCTGGATATATGATCCCCCACAACCCTGAACAGGAATACGCGGAAAAATAATGAATACATATTGAGATATATAATGATTTACTGTGATATACAACGTAAATGTAGTAACAATCCTTCTTGCATCATTCCAAAAAATTGAACTGAGACAGATGTAAGTATGGGCAGACATACATTCACACCTACACACACATATTCATCCTCTTATTGCTCTCTGAGGGAATGGCCTTATCCTCTTACAACACTCCAATGGGAAGTGCAGGAATTATGGAGGCTGGGTGGGGCATACAGACAGACAGTCACCGGAGATAAAGAGAGCAGCACAGGGCAGAGACACAGGCACAAGATACAGGTTTACTAGGGTCACTATTGGGGGTCTCTAGTGAAGAAATATGTGTGTTGGCACAACAAGCAGTATTCATTTGTCTGGATAGTCTTTATTTTACTGCTCATTTTCAGAGATTTACACCGTGGGATTAAAGTGACTGTTATGTCAGATCAGTGGCTCAGCATGCTCAGATCACGCATGTGCACACACATGCAGCATGGACATACTCACAATATAATCCATTTGACATTTGCTGAATGTCTGAAAGTTTTTCCTTTCATATTATACATTCACCTTAATAATTTGTATACTAACTTTCAGGTGATGACCTCAATTGATTTACAATTACCATCATAGCATGAGTTAATTCTCACCGGTCACATGTTTTCATTTTTGTCAATTAAACTGTATTGATATTTTTGTTTTCTGTGATGCAAGGACAAAAATGGATTGATCTTTTATTTGCTTTAACATTGAACAAGGCAAAGGTAATTAAACAAACTATAAACTGTTATATAGCACATTATATTTCACATTATCAGCAAATGTTTCTGCATTTAATGTAATTGGAGAATTTGGACATGATAATCCCTGCATAATTCCCCTGCATTTTGAGCAGCCATGTACAACACCAACAGTTTTTCCTTTTTGACAGTCACACTTGCACATGCAAAGGCGGTTAATATGGCGGCATGATTTTGAAAAAATATCTTATTGCGTTTGACAAATATTGTGATTAGGATTAGATTTTTGATAAATTAAAACCAGGATTTTGCAGCACATTTTCAACCTGTCTGGAAGCATTAATACTTGAAATAAAACTAAAATATTACCTGTTAAATTTCCACAAGATTAACATTTCTTCAGAACAACCTACAATGTAAGCAGGTTGTTGTGCAGAGGATATTATACGTCTGAAAAATTGGAACCTTTGTGATTTGATTGCGATTAATTGTGCAGTACCCTAGTAGGTAAAGTGTCTTGCTCAAGGGCACAACCGTAGTTTGAAAGAATTGGAGGGGGAATAGAACCACTAACCCCCTTGTTAGTGGATGAGCTGGTCTTCTTCCTGAGCTTCCACTGTACGCTCAAAACTGCAGTAGAAGAAATTGCATAACATAACATGTTTTAATCCACAGGTGAGGTAAATTAAGGCAATGGCAAACTAGGTAAATTCTTGAACTTTTAACAGATTTCTTATTAAATCAAGAATACCCCTGGACAGTTTACTCTTCATCAAACTCATCTACAATCATGATTGAACAACAGGTTGTGCTGAGACTTCTCAAGCATCTGCCCCAGACAGGCTCTGGACCAGATGGCATCTTTGAACACATATCATAGAGCGTAGAGCTGGCACAGTGTCCCAACTATCACAGTTACACATATCAGTATTCATTTGAATCCAGTTATTTGTATGATATATATATTCCTAACTACTTACCTATACTTGCAATTTACTCCAGCAGTATATGACTGTAAAGATGTTGAATGCCTACAGGTAGGGCTGGGCACTATACTGTTTAATCCCAAATATTTTTTCTTTGTATGGCATATTTTTACAAGATAATCAGTGAATACATACATTTACTATAACTATAATGCATTCTTTTTTTCATGCATTAATTTAAAATCTTGGCGCTTACTCACAGCTAAGTTACACTGAGCATGGTCCCATCCCCATCTTTAGTTGGCACCTCCTAAACCCTCATTTGCCCCAACTACCTCCCTCTTCCGGTGCACTCAGTTAGATGGGTGTCATGTGTACCGCATCTCAACCCCCGCACAGCTTGTTACCATAGCAACACCAGAGACAGTGAGAATTACAGAAAGACAGCGATTGCAGTGAAAGAGGTTGAGTGAGAAAAAGTTTGAGATTTTGATTTTATCTTATGTTCCTCTAAAAATGACTTCCTCTCAAGTTGTCCTTGTATTAATAAGGACAGAATTGATTTAAACTAGACTGAAACAGTTATTGACAACCATGCAGAATGTCCAGTTAGTCGCAGGGCTGACAGTAAGACATACACAGACAGACAACCATTCATGGGTGGTGGGAGGAAGCTAGAGTATCCAATGAGAACAAACGGTAACATGGCAAGATATCAAAAGAGGACTGTAGTAAATCTAAACCAGATCTTAACCTGGACTAAACCAGGGCCATATAGGGTCTAATGGTCAGATTTGCAGTTCTGAATACCAAAATAATCCAGCGATAATTTGTGCCTGATCCTTCTTTTGCTAACTCTCTCCACCACACATCAGTGATTCTGTGGGCGATAAGCTGGATCTCTTGTTACTGGGCATTAGCTGCACCTCGCCTTGCTAATCCCTGCTGTCAAACATCCAGGCTAGTAGCAGGGCTGGTCGGCAAAGTGTGTGTGTGGGTGTTTTCAGGCAAATCCAACCAGTATAATTATTGCTGTTGTGTAAAAAGGGAATAGCTGCTGACTGCTGCCAATTAGCCACTGGACGATCATTAGCTTACGCAAGATTAGCTATTAAATTGTACAAATGTGATGAGGGAGAACTAGCTGATGCAGTGGCAGGACCTAGCATCCAACAAGAAAACAGTTGGTGGTAATAAAATACAGCTGGAAGGCATTTTCAATCTAAATAGGTAAATCTTTGATGGAGACGATGAGCTCTTGAAGCTGTGGAGAGTAAGATGGTTTTACTGATAAAGTGGTTGTTGAGGTGATGAAGAAGAAGAGTGAGATGGTTCTGCTGATGAGGTGTCAATGAAGGTGGTAATGGAGGAGAGTGAGATAGTTTTACTGATAAGATGATGACGGGGCAGAGAATAGTGAGATGGTTATACTGCTGAGGGTGGAGATGGAGTAGAGTGAGATGGTTCTGTTGAGGTGGTAATGGAGGAGAGTAAGGTGGTGATGGGGCGGAGTACATTCAGAACCTTCACTTTGTGAAGTGTAGAAGATGAAAAAAAAGTCTAATCATTGATTTGAAGCTAGAGAGAAGGACTGGAGTGGTGATAAAGATAAAATAAAAATAAGAGGCCATTAGAAAAACGTATGTTACGACAGTGAATTACCTCAGCAGGTAATATTAGACTGTCTGCCGTGCTGAATATGAGAGATGACACTTTAATGTGAGGAAATAAAACCAGATGAGTTCAGACTGGGATGGATGCTCACAATACTCCGACATCACCCCTACAGCTTCTCTGCTGCTTAAGGCACTTTTGGGTTTGCGTCTTTTGTCTCTGTGTCTTTTTTTTCTTTTTTTGTAAACTTTTATGTAAAATCATTTAACATTAAAATAAGGTAATTACGTGTGGCACCCACGGATTAATATAACTTCCTTCCACAGGAAAAAGTGGGGACTGATAGAAATTAATATCTTATGTAGTGTGTGTAGTATTCAATTTTATTTGAGTCTAAAAAAGGAAATAAGACAATCTTAGAAAGAAGAAAACATTTTATCTCTAATCCAATTGTCATTTCACTTAATTAGACAAAGATTGGGGGTTATGCCCTGGTATGTTGACACAGCGCACAGCATTATCTTTGGTGAGTTATGGTTAAAACATACTGCAAATACATTTTGTTTTAAGGGGTCTTTGTCTCTTGAAATGACTGTAGCTGTCAGTGAGGGTTCAAATGGTCTGTCCAGCTGGTGTCTGTTTCGGTCCACTGCGGGTATGTGGGTATGTGTATGTTCATGTGTTGTGTGTGTACTCACAATGTATGGTTGTAAGCAGCAGATGCTCATCTAGATTTTCTGCCAAGTTGCCATGGCAGCGAGAGAGTGGGTGGGTAGAGTTCGGTGGCATGTCATTAGTGAACTCAGACATTTAATTACAAAAGTGACCTGGTGTCTATGGAGTCACAAACCTGACTGACATTTAAATCATAGACATACTAAATACTATATCAAACAATTGAAAAGCAAGTTATAATAAGTGCTTTAAGAAGCACATGACCTTAAATAAAAACTTTATTATGCATTCAAAATAAGTTGAAAGATAATCTGAAAGTGAGTAATTGTTTGCATTAAGTCTCACTTTCTATTTCCCCTCCCCGAATTTAACAGAAGATACATGCATTTGCCTTAGGTCTTCAGTTTGTAATTATTATTTTTTTGCTTATGCTAGTACATTGCCTGACTATGTTGCCTCATTGTAATATTATGCAAATAGAGTTTTCCGTATTTTTAGAGACAGTGTGTCTAATAGAGAATAGAAAAGGTGAGTGTATGTGTATACACTTAAAATCCAGTGTGCTTTAATGAGACAAAAAGCACAGACAGCAGGTTGAGCGTGGGCTGGAAACTATGGCAACGGCCTTGGGCTCCGAGACTTGTGGAGAGACAGAGCGAGAGTGAGTGAGGATGTCATTAAGATCAGTTATTTTGATATGAATGAAGAACTGTCAGACATTTAGATTCGTGCACCATACTAGACAACCTCATGTACCTCATGTAATTATGTATATAATGAATTAGTTTACTGTTGTTGTACAGTACATAAAGTATCCAGTGTAAACTCTCATGACTCTTGAAGCACTCCTGTTGTGGTAGCATTGCCTACGCTCGAGTATTGATCTCCACATATGTCCTATCTATTTGCTATAAAATATCTACAGTATACACTATATGTACTGTACCTATAGACCTTTCTGTAGCTCATTGTTAAGAAATCTACTGCCTCAGATGTCTAATAATGGCAGAGTACAGAAACAAGGAAAATGTATGAGAATGTATATAAAATCTCCACTAGTTTCATCACTATGACGTTCTTTAACAAATCATAAAACTTGACAGGTAGATTATAAAATGTGACAACCATTGATTAATATAACTTAACTGCTTCAGAAAAAAGTGGTGACTTCTAGAATTGATGAGTAGAAGGTAGGTTACATCAGAACAGAATTGAATAAAAAATCTTATGCAACTGTGTTTGAACATATGAACTTTTATTTAAGGCAGTTTTCACACCTGAAACTATAAGACTTTCCTTAAAGGCTCACTGCCGTCACCATGACAACAGGGGCGTGTCTCAGGAAGAACCATGGTCTGCTGGAGCTTTCACACCTGAGACTCTGGTCCGGACCAGACTGGAAAGTCCAAAAGTTCGGAACAGTGCAGGTGTGACTTAAGTCTCACAACAAAGTTAAAACATTTTATCTCTATTCCAAGATATTTTACTTGATTACCCAAGGTTTGTAGGTAGTAGTTTTATCACTATGAATTTCTATGAATTTCTGTGGATTTATTTAACAATTTCTTAGCAACTTACTCAAAAAGTAATGAACCAGTTTGGAGAAGAAATAATATCAGGGAAGGTCAGAAATGGCACATGGACCAGTCAATGAAATTTGGGAAAATTAGCTGCCTTGGTGGATGTCAGCGCTCACAGTGCTTTCTAGTTTTGCAATTTGTGTCTACAACACCCACTATGTCTGATACAGTGACTAAAACAGTTTGCCATAAATATCAAAATGCTTTCGTTCTTCTCTTTGGGGGGCTACAGATGGATCCACAGTTAGTTCATGGAGCTTGATGATAACGTTTTGTTGCGCTGCATGGGATAGCACCCGCTGCTTGACACCACAGACACAAGCGGTCTATGGTCTAACCAACAGAAAGGTCAAAATCAACTCACACACTTTGTTGATTTTATGAGTGCCCTCCAGACATATTTGTGAATATATTTATAAAATATTAAAAGCACAGTAATACATAGTTTGTACAAATCATTTTTACATGCCTTATCTCTGTACAAATCTACATTAACATTTGATACAAATGGCAGTTGATAACTGGAAAGTTAGATACACATACACATGGCAGGAGGCGGCCATAGTAGTTCACACACATTCACACAGAGAAGGACACAGTAGCACTCTGCTGTAGGAGAAAATTAGTTTTGATCTCTGGGGACCGAGGAAGAAAAGGGAACAACTGAATTTGGACAAAGGGGATTGGGGGAAGAGCTAAAGAGCTTCACTTGAGACCTCAACCCTGTCTTTCTCTCTCTGCCATTACAGATGTTTTTGTTTTGTTCTTGTTATTTTTGTTTCTTACTACATTTTTTACAGTGCGTAGTTAAGAGTTTAGAGTATGCATTACTGTTAACATTTTGGACAATCCTTGGCTTACACTTTGTATTTGTTATTTGTTACAATTTGGGAAGGACCCTTTTTTTATTCATATGTGACTGTGCCAGTTCAGTGTGGAAGAATTAACTGATCAATACCCTACAGAAAGTATAAGCACAGTTAAAGTATACTGCAAAATTATGGCACCTTAAAGTACATGTATTTGAATATGTTTATATATATATATATATATATATATATATATATATATATGTGTATGTATTTGAATATGTTTATATATATATATGTGTATATGTATGTATTTGAATATGTATTTGTCATTGCAGTCTCTGTTGGTGTAACGCGTGTGTATACTGTTGTCTATATACTGTATGCACTCTTGGTGCCTGATCATGGTTGGTAAGAAGCAACCAGCAAACTCAAATTGACCTAGTTTGTTGTAGCACCCGGCTGTTTTGTTAAATTGTCCCTGTGTGTGGTATTCATGCCTGTTTGTTTGGTGATTTTTTGAGCTCCATGTTGCTCAGAAAATTTTCCTTAACTTCTGTTTTCAAATTTTTCATTATTTCATATTCCAATGAAATACAAGCAGTCTTTTCTCTCACTTTTTATAGATAAAGAAAAAACATTGATAGTTTGTCTTATCTGTCCTGTCTTGTGTTTTTAGTGATGGCTGGGCTGATCGTTATGACGTCACTGATGGCTATGTCAAAGAGGCAGCTGGTGGCATTACCATCAAACTTCAGTCTGCGGATGTCAAATGGTTTGATGATTACTACCTGAAGCTACGCCCTGAAAACAACCAGAGGAACCCGTGGTTTCCAGAGTTCTGGCAGCATCGCTTCCACTGCCGACTCAAAGGTCACCCGCAGGAGAACACCAAGTTCAACCACACCTGTAGCAGTGAGTAATTAATAGTATAAATATGCACCGTATTGCTAAAATAAATACGTTGCCCATTCACACAGCAACTGGTCAATTGCCCTGTTGTGTGCAGAAATGTGGGAAAAGCTATTGTTACAGGTTTCAGTACCAAATCTTCATTTACGTATGAGTGGTTAATGTAATGACACAACTATGTCCACACACTCTGCAGTCCACCTGTTATGTCACTGGTACTACACACAGTATTGATTTGTCTGCATGAGTCTATTCTCGTGTGTCTCTTTCATAGGCTAAATTATGTGAGCGCTGCATCAAAGGGGATTGTGTCTCATGTGTGCTATTGAAAAAGGACACGTAACTCAAATGAAAGCATGAACCAGAAGTGGTATATGTGTAGGTGGGAAGAGGTTGATGAAAGAAATTGAGAGAATGGAGAGCTGTCTTTGATGTTACAAAAAGAAGAGTGTTTTCGAAGACTAGGGGCTCTGATTGACCTACCTTTTTCCTCTTTTCACTCATTTTACACTTTTCCCTTCAGAACGGGAGTCACTACGGCAGCAGTATGCTCAAGACACAAAGATGGGTTTTGTCATCAATGCCATTTACTCTATGGCATATGGTCTACATAACATGCAGCGGTCACTTTGCCCAGGCTATCAGGTGGGTATTGAAGGGTAAGAGTGGTAATGGTGGAAGTTCAAAGGTAAACTCTTCATATATGTAATGTTTCCATTTGTCCTCCGTCATTCAGGGTTTGTGTGATGCTATGAGACCTATAGATGGCGCAAAACTCTTGGACTTTTTGATGAAGACAAACTTCACAGGCGTGTCTGGGGAGGCAATCCTATTTGATGTGAATGGAGATTCACCTGGGAGGTATACACCTGATTTTTTTAAACTTTATTTAGAGTTCATGTAAATACTTGAACATATTAAAAATGCAGATGCAACTTTATGTCATAAGCTTAGATTTATGCTATATCTTTGCATAAGAATAATTTTATGATTCTATAATATGGTGTCTCTTTTTCTTGAACATTCAGGTATGAAATAATGAACTTTAAGAAGATGGGAAAGGACTATTACGACTACATTAATGTTGGCAGTTGGGACAATAGGGGCTTGAAGATTGATGACGATGAAATCTGGCCAAACAAAGAATCTATCATCAAGTCAGTTTGTAGTGAACCCTGTGACAAAGGCCAAATTAAGGTAATCTGACTATACAACTAGAATTTCTAACATGAAATAAATTTTACCAGCATGTATTTTGTCTTCTGTAGGTGATCCGTAAAGGCGAGGTGAGCTGCTGCTGGACTTGCACTCCTTGTAAAGAAAACGAGTTTGTGTTTGATGAGTACACCTGCCGAGCATGTGACCTGGGTTCCTGGCCAACTGATGACCTCACAGGTGAGCTACAGTATATTGTATGTACTGGGTGACAATTGTAACTTCTACCTAGTCCTGGTTTATGCCAGTTTTAGTGGTTAACCTAATGTTTTTCTATATAGGCTAGTTTTTGCGTTAAAAGATTGAGCTTGAGATTGAACTGTTATATTGTATGTTTTAATACATTGTGATATAAGGCTAACATTTGGAATCTAACAAAACACAGCTTTCAATTTGAGTTTTGAATCACTTGTAAGCAAAACATGACCCTAGTTCACCATCCTCCACCTCCTCTTTCTCTCTTAACTCGTGCCTGTAATTTGTTACCAGCGTAGTCACCAGTGTTTTAATTAATCTGCATCAAGAGCAGGCTTGAATGCAAATTCATTTCTGTCGCAATGAAAATGTGTCTCTTCTCTATTGCATTTGAAGCGGCTGGATATTGCCTTGTTATGCTTTCAGCCACTCATTATACCGCGCACTCGGTCCTGACCAAGCTCCAATGATTAAAACATGAATAGAGTGGTGGTGGAAATTCAAATTGAGCTTTACTGTCAAAGACAGCGGCACTTTTAAACAGAAATAGTATGAAAACTAGCAACAAAAATACATTTTGTAGCAAAAAAGATGGTGATTAATGATTGAGGTGTAATTAGGGGTTTTGTATTGATGCAAGCATATTTAATGTGGTCATTAAGTAAATATTAGTTAGTGTTTTTCATCAACAATAGGTGTGTTTTCCACAGCAATAATGAGGTGTAAACAAACTGCTCGGCCTGTTGCTCCAGAAGACATTTTGATCTTTCTCCCTGAGGCCATAAGACAGGAGCATACAGAGGAACAGAGATGAAGATAGGAGCAATAAAAAGCACAGGGAAAAGAGATGCACTGAGGTCTGAGCTGCCAGCGACTGATAGACAGCAGTATTTTGGGTGAATGAAAAGCAGCTGAAAAGGAAAGGGTTTGCACTTCTTCACTGATTGTGAGAGGTCTACGGCTAGACTCGTTTCAATCAAACTTTGTGTTGTTTGGGTGTTTTGGTTCCGTTTTACCAGCAGCTTTCATGGAATAATTACCAAATGTCATACATTGCAGACATGGCACAACTGGGATCTCCTAATCATTGTTGTTTAGACATTTTACAGTGTGCCAATTTGTCTACTTGAGTTAAGGTATTTTGTATAGCAGTACGTGTCAAAGTAGGTGGATTTGATGCAAAATCATTAACAATTAGTGAGCTATTCAATACTGTACATGCTCCCAAAACAAAGTCATGGGCAAAAAACAGTTTACATAAATGTACAATAAAAAAGAATGTGTTTTTTTTATAAAATGCATAGATAGAAGAACCTAAATGAGGGTGGCACCTTTCAGAATGGAGTCACCTTTGGGGCACAAACAAAACTGTGTTTCTGTATTTTTGACTAGGCTGTGATCCCATCCCAGTTGAGTACCTCCGGTGGGGGGACCCTGAGCCTATTGCTGCTGTGGTCTTCGCCTGTCTTGGGCTAATGGCTACATTTTTTGTCACTGCTGTTTTTATAAGGTAACTTTATTTATTTATTTATTTTTACTACTAATTGTAATGATTTTTCTAAAATCCTGACTGTTTCTGTGTTCAGATTCCGGGACACTCCAGTAGTGAAATCCTCCAGTCGGGAGTTGTGCTACATTATACTAGTGGGGATTTGTTTGGGGTATCTATGTACCTTCAGTCTCATCGCCAAACCCCACGTGATGCACTGCTACCTCCAACGTCTTGGTATAGGTCTGTCACCTGCCATGAGCTACTCTGCACTAGTCACCAAGGTAAGTTATCACACATATATATAACCTTGTGTGCTGTGTATAAAATAAAACATTTTTATTTTATTGAATATTGAAAGTTAGAATTCTGTCTAACTTATTCACTTAAGTGTTTTCCAATTTTTTTTCTCTAGACAAATCGAATTGCACGGATCCTGGCTGGCAGCAAAAAGAAAATTTGCACAAAGAAGCCCCGTTTCATGTCTGCCTGTGCACAGCTCATTATTGCCTTCCTCCTCATACTCTTACAGTTGGGCATCATAGTTGCTCTGTTCCTTATGGAGCCACCAGAGGTATGCAGTGTATAAGTTGAAAATAGACAATTGAAATGTTATGCATTTGGGAGGTCTTCTGCAGACCTTGATGTAATAAGTTACATTAATTACTGTCTTTCTGTCATTATATCGGCGATATTATGGAATCACGTCGGTGCGTGTCCGCAGATCCTAGCTGTGAACGTGATAACTCAAAAACGAATTGCCGGATCATTTTCAACATTTGCACACAGGTGCATACCATAAAGATGCCGAACTGTATCGATTTGGGTACTTCTTCGATGAATATTAATTAAGTAATTAAT
>JAVQKC010030072.1:0-22541 GCA_036025475.1 Philypnodon macrostomus | reverse complement strand
GTTTATGTCACTTAATACTCTTTTTGGTCAAGTTAGTTTTACTTTTTAGCCTGTAATGTCTGAAGGAGGACAAGAACCAGCCCCCTCCATGTCTAACACCGCAGTAGAAATTCCCCTTATTATGAGTGGCTGAAGGCCTAGGTCTGAAGGGCACGGTCCGCCACTGACTTTTAGTATATTGTATCTGGGGCTACTGATTCACTTCATGACTTATACATTTTACAGAGTTTTACAGACTGACCCCATTCTCATGCATCAGACTCCTCACTTCTTATATTCCTGTCCTGACAGTATACATATCACACATCTCACAGCATATCACAGCAAAACCCTATACCTCTTTGATCCTCTTGTGTTCAGTGGTCTCTAGCCAAAAAGAAAAAACCCAACTCATCACCATTCAAGATGCAATGTCAAGCTGGCTCTGATCTCTCAAATGGGATCCAACCATGCAATATTTATGACTGTGCGAAGGATGTGTAGGCTGAGCGATATAGAAAACCATCAGCTTCAGGCTTATACGTGTGTTTTGTATCAGATCCCTGTATCCTCAGATAGGGAAGGATGATGAAATAATCGGAGGTGGTTTTGGACAGTGCCCCGTGGCCTCTCAGTGGGGGACAGTGCATCTACAAAGTGCACCCGCCCACAGCCCAGCACCCAGTTGCGGCCTCTTCCGATTCACCTGTAGGGTCAGTGAGGGCGATTAGCACATCTTCATCAACTCATCAATAACTGTGATTTGTTTTTGTAGTAGTTCTAATTATGAATGAGTTTCCATTTACTATTTACTATTTATTTACATTGTACAAGATGGTGTAAGATGGTACACAATGGCAGATTGGTTGGCCTCACCACAAGACGATTATACAATTAAACTATATACCAGGAGTATATTGGTATATTGGTATATATTGTCTGTACAGTTAGCTAGCTACACACTGTAAAACTCATTCTTTCATCTTCTTCTCCACGCTTTTTCTGTTAGGGGTCGGATTCTTTCCAATATTGTGTGCAGTTTGAAGACATGCTTGGAAAATTGCAAAATAAGTCATGCCCACATAAGACTAAGAACATTGGGTCATCAAACCATAAAGCCGTGAGTATGCTTCATTTACAAACACATTACTGCTGACTTCCCGTTCACTTCAACACGAGCTCACTTGCTGTTAATAATTTCATATAAACAATTTAGAGTCAGTTTGAAAGGATCACAATAACTTTCAATCTTGTTCCAGACCTTATTCAACCCTTGACTCAATCTGGACATTTTTGCATCAGCAAAACACAAACAAATACCAATACCAACATTGGTAGCACATTACTTTATAACACAGTAATAATAGGGTAATAGTGAGGTAATACATGGGTAATAGTATTGTAATTATGATTCATTTTCAAGTCATTTCAAAGCAATTACCCACCCGAGCCCCTAACTCTTACAGTACTAGGTTATTCCATATAATACTATCTCGTTACCCTTCAAAATGAAATTACTAGGGTAATTACGTAGGAATTACTTGGTAATTAATCCTAATAACTAGATTATTACATGTTTATTACCACACAATTACCATATTATTACTGTGCTGTAAAGTAAAGTGGGCCCAATATCTATTAACATGTAGCGTGCATTGGTGACTCTATATTGCCCTTGAATGCACGTGACAGTGTTTTTGCAACAGCCTGTACCCTGCCTAAGGCCCATAGCTGTTGATCTGCTGAAACCATTAGCAATCCCTAATGAGAAAATGCAGAAGATCATTGAATAATGTCATGTAAGTTATGCACATAAGCAAGTATTTTCTGTTATTTGTATGTTTTAGCAATTTCTTATTTTCTGAAACTTCCACATTACAGCTTTAAGGACACATGGTAAGTATATGAAGCTTCTACATACATACAATGGACATAGTTATACATTGCATATACAAAGACACACAATCTTTCTCTCCAGACGTCTTCTTTTTTACCAGGCTTTTAGCTCTCACAGCTGGCTGACCACGCAGATTCTGAAAGATGTGATAGTGACCTGAAAACTCACATACACACATCTGCAAACTCATGTGTATGAACTAAACGCTGCTAAAAATACAAGCCTGTCCTCCGAGATAACACTAGGGTCTAAAAATAACATTTACTGAAGCTGATATCTGGATAAAAGGCTTCAAAATTAGGTGCATGGCTGTTTTTTTATTCTCCTCAAACAGTTTCGCCTGACAAGCACTTTGATACAAGGAGAATATTTTAAGTATCGGGGCCTTGAGCAGGGATATAAATAACCTAGCTGCAACAAAAAGTGCATTACTATTACTATGAAATATATGCATTTAAAATCCAATAACAAAATGTGACAGTACATTGTCTTGTATAAGTTATATGTACAGATTTGTATAGATTTGGCAAGTCTTTTACCATGTTGTGGGCTTTTGTCTAATAAAGTGCATATAATATGGTCACATGCTGTACCCTGACAAATGATAAGAAAAAATGGCGCTAAGGTGGAGGGCATATGGCTGATATTGTGTGAAATGTATAGTTTTTACTGGTAAGAATGTGATTGGAAGTGACCAAAATCAATATTAAGTCAATTCAGGCCAGTAGACTGTAAACAATGCACTCTTGGTCGTTGGACTGTGCATAAAATCTATATTTAGTTGAAATTTCAAATGGTGCTGAGGGAATGATGGTTCATGTATTGTTTTCTTTCTACAGTTTTTATTTTTGTTCTCATCGCTAATCTGTGAATTTCCTGCTGTTGAATAAATCAAGTATGTTTTATCTTATGTTAATGGGTTTCATAATGTAGACTGAAAGAGTCTCAAATTTATGCTAACTCAAAATCTGTTATGGAAGCCAAGTTCTGACAACAGTAAACAAAATACTCCCACACATTTAAAAAAATAATAATCATAATTCATAACACAACATACATTAAGTCCAATTCATTTTGTTTCTTCATCTACACTGTAAAAATGTACTTACTTAATAGGAGCAGGTTACTGGTAAGTTACTGTTATAAAAGTGCAGTAATATTATGGAATCATCTCCGTCCGCGTCCGCAGATCTGCAGAAATGTACATATCATAAAGACGTCAAACTCGATTGAGTTCTTCTACGATGAATTATAATTAATTCATTAATGCCCTGAAGCACTTTAATTGAGCCAATAATCCTGATCTTGGCCAAGTGATCCGGGCAATTGTATATTTAATGTACATATGCAAATTACAGGGGTCAAATTAAGAATGCCTCAATAGCGCCCCCATATTTTTGACCCCTATTATTATGTCCCCACCCTACAACAAACAGGGATTCAGCCATTTTGGATTGAAATTGGGAAGTCAGGTATATTTGACAGCTTTATCTTGCATATACTTTGGGCCTAGTTTACTTGCCACAAACAGTATGGACTAAAAATTGAGTGGCAAGAATTTTCTCTGTGCCCATTTGACTAATGACTTGCCACATGGCACGTGGTTGTAACTGGTATCAGGAGGCTGACTGTGACAGCTGGATTACTGCTTTGGGACTACAGAACACACAACAAGCTCTCAGATCACTTTGGGATTAGGACAGATTTGCAACTGACCCAAATTGTGACTAACATCCGATTAGCAGAAAAAGTGACTGTAATCGAACTGTGGTGGTCTGTTAGTTTACACTATTTCACAAGAATGTCCATTGTTCCCATTTAGTTACTCCCTGGCTCTAGTTGTACCCATAAGATACACATAAGAAACACTACTTGATCGGATGAGATGGTAAACAAGGAAAAGAGAATAAAAAAAGCCACAAAGCCTTTGATGGTAACGAACAATTTCAATTACTGGTTGATTTGTGGTTTAAGTTAAAAGTCTTGTGGCCCCATTTCATAGTCTCATCTACAAAAAGATAGGTAAAAATAGATTTGGTGGTAATAGAAATATTTCAATCTTGTTCCAGACTTTATTCAACCCTTGACTCAATCTGGACATTGGTGCATCAGCAAAACACAAAGAAATACCAATACCAACATTGGTAGCACATTACTTTACAACACGGTAATAATAGGGTAATAGTGAGGTAATAAATGGGTAATAGTATTTAAATTATATCGGCGAAACAACGATATTTTGGAATCAAGTCGGTCCACGTTGAAAATTGTTTCTGTTAAAAGTGGGTCAAAATAATCAGCGAAATTCTTGTCTATATCTAATGTGTAGTGCCAGTATGCAGAGGTTGTGATGTTATAAAAAATGGCAGTGTGCTTCCAGTGCCCTTTAGCTGACAGACCTAAGTGCCTCTGTCAGAGCTGCAGTCATGTGTCATTTAGATGTGTCCCTGAATTAGATGTTACAGTAAGTGGCCTCTCTCTGATGATGATGGGCTGAGAGCATCAATAATGTACAGTGCTCTGAAGACGTCTGACCATCAGCAGAAGAGTGCTGAAGTCAACTGTGCAAAGGTTACTGCATAAAAAGGACTATATAAAAAATGTGGCTATATTAATTTAGCCAAAAAACATGGTCTTTTACTGTGACCATCAGTGGAAGCAGAGACACATTATATGAGCCAATGAAAATAAAAGTTCCTTCAAAAACTATACACATTCATTCATCTTTAAAGGTGACTGGAGCCTATCCATCTATTGGACAATTGCCAGTTAGTTGGGCTGACATTGAGACATACACAAACAGACAACAATTCACTCTCAAGTCTACAAATGCATGTCTTCGGAGTGGAGGGAGGAAGCCAGAGTGCCCACAGCGATCCCACAATTTCACCGGGTGAATATGAAGACTCCATCCAGAGAAATATTAACAAAATTAATTTGTTACATGCTAAGCTTGAGAAGAAATTAACAAAACATGGATATCTCACCATATCTGAGAGATATATAACCAAAACATAAATGTTTTTATAATGTATTTACTGAAAAACTAATGATCAGAGCAAGGGTGTAATTTCAGTAAAAAAAAATAAAAAAATAAAAATAAGAGTGCAACAGAGCCTCTGGTTCTGGGAGTATAAATCCAATTCATTCTTGCCACAGACTTTTCGAAAAATCCATATTTCAAGACTTTAAAAGATCGAGGAAGGATAATCAGCTATGTGGTAACTCACGTTCATAGTGCAAACATTTTCAATCTAAAAAGATATATGAAAGTTGTAAACAGGAAATTCATTGAATGTATTTCGGCGAGTTTTCATATTAAAATTATTTCTGTTAGCTGAAAATATTAGCGCTACGATCGTGAGTTACCACATAGCTTTTTAAAATAGTCTATGGCAAAAATGTATGTGTATTTTTACTTACGGGACCAGAGGTGGGCAGGCACTGTTGCGCTCTATTGTGACTGGCAGTTTGATAGACACATGGTTCACCCAATCACAGCTATGTATGTGAGTACATCCAAGATAACCTTCAAGATAGTCTTATTGCTATGGACACCACATTCAGTTTTTCAGGTACTATGCCCCATTCACCCAGCTGTAGCAGGAGTATAACAGTGGAGCAGGTGGTGATGAAGAAGAGGAGTTGGTGAAGGTCGGACTGGGAGTACGGGCTCACTGCAGCGAGACAAAGACAGGGCTGAGCGTTCCACACACTGGAGTTTATAGAAAAGTTTTACAGCGTGTGATAAAAGCCTTATAGAGTTTATATGTCTGCTGATGACAGAAGGTTAACGGCAAAGCAGCTGAAGAAAAAAGCATAGTATGACTGAACGGCCATTAAAAGTTTTAAAGAGGATGGTTGAGAGAGTTACTGTTAAGTGAGAAGTTATGGTTCATCATCATTATTTTTGAATATATACAATACAGCTAAAGATTAAAACATGTAAAGAGTATTCTTTTAACCCTAAAATATAACCAAAAAGTCTATGTATTTGTTTGAATTCTGTGACCACAAAACTACAGCTCATCAATGTATTTTATAATTCTTTTTCTGTCTTTTTGCCTTTAATTGATAGTCACAGTGAATCGGTGACAAGAAACTGTCGAGGAGTGAGCAGGGAGTGACATTCGGCAAACTGCCGTGAGCTGGATTCAAACTCACAATGTGTGTGCTGCTGCTCTACCAACTGAGCTAACAGCATCAGATTATCATTGTTAAAGCAAGTGCAGAGGTTAGTGTCAGTAGATCAGGCTAACCACCGCATAATCCCTCCCCATAAAGTGGAGTTTACATATCCTCCCTGTGTTGCCATAGGTTTCCCCCAAATTTCTTCCCACCTTTCAAAGATGCATGTGCTCCGTGATTGTCTGCAACTCTCTGGCCATATGATGTACCCTGCGGCCCATATTTGCTGGGAATAGGCTCCAGACACAAGCAATCTCTAATAACAATGGGGGGAAAAGATGAACAGTATATGGTTAAATTAGTAAATCAGTCACTAAATTACATAAAATATGATATTTATTTTTATGTCTGTTGTTTTGTACATCAACAAAGCCCAAATATTAGTAACTGTCCAATATTCCCGCATTGGTGAAATGTATGGAAGACAATACCCGGTTTGCCTCAAATACAATACATTCTGTATTGTTATTATAAATATGATGGTTCAGGTGCATATTTACTAATGTATGTACGTGCCGTGCCTGCTGGGTGCACAAGAGTTGAGGTAAAGTAACAAAAATAGCTACCAGACATTACCAGTGGAACAGGCTGGAGGGAGAATGACAACGCTGGGTAATGTAGTGTTTCAGAAAGGTAAGGGATTGTTAACAAGAGCAAAATCTCAAATGTGTTGACAACAAAAGAAATTGTGAGGTAGTCTAACACCATGTTTGTAAATAGAAAACACACCTAGAGAGGCTGACAGGAGTTCAGCGTCAGATCCGTGTGAGAAAGCTGTAAAATGTAAGTGACAACATGCAAAAAGACACCTGCTTTGTGGCTCAACATGACACTTTGGTTCATAAATAATCTTAATGAAGCCCGACACGGGAGATGCACATATGGCTGCAGCTCTAGTGAGCATCCACAGACCCCATAATATGAATAATACAAGATACATCCATCAGGCAGTCAGATGTCTGCATAGAGAGCTTGTTCAGAGTTTATATCTTTTTTTATTTGAACTTTAGTTGCCAAATCAACATTGAGATTAATAATCTCTTTTTCAGGGTAGTCCTGGCCCCAAGGGGGACTCTATTGTACATATTTTTAGTTGTAGGGTTAACCTACACAAGCACTGGGAGAACATGCAAACTCCACACAGAATTGCCCCAGGAAATCAAACACAGGACCTTCTTTACGGTGAGGCAAGAGTGCTAAGCATTGTGCCACTGTGCTGCACTGAAGATACACAAACTGTGCATCATTAACCTAAACTTGATGCTAATAGTTAATACATTTTCTTCATTTACAACCCTCAAAGACATAATATAGACTATTGCTATTATTAAACTATTATTTGTTCATAACATAAGATAGCAAAAGAACTGGTCAAACAAAATGCTAAAAAGTGATCCAAAATATGTATCTTTGCTTGTTGAAAAATTAAGTATAGCTCTAAACATTTGTCATTGACTATATTTTTTATGTATTTTTGATCCTCTTTCACAGAATATTATTACACTATTTTGTGTGTAACTGCAAAGAGCGGTGACAGTCAGACATCAAACCACACTTTTCCGGTATATTACTATATTATTATAATTATTATTATTAGGATTTAGAAAAACAAAAACAAAATCAAATGATTGCACTGTGATGCAATTTTAAACTCATAAATCAGAGAAAGACAAAATTTGAACTTCTCTGTTTGCATGTAAGCCTTACTAAGCCATGGAAGGAGTGAGACTTGCAGCAGGTCAGCTGATTGTGGCTTAGGATATTCATATATGGCTGATGTGCAAGGCCAGCAGTAATCAATTAGCAGATATCTCATGAAGTATGTCCCTCTTGACTTGCCGTAGTTTAATAAAACAATATATTTGACTAGAATTAGAAGAGCTTTTAAAAACTCCACTTTCATTAGCTGTGGGAATCTTCCGACAGCATTGAAAAACCTAAAAATATATTCATCAATGGCTGGTTTATTAAGCTTTGAAAATTCATTTATTCTTTTGTGGAAAAAGAAAAGTCTAATTAAAACCAATGAAGATTCATTCCTAATGGATGTTAATCAATGTTAATGTTAATTAGTCATCATCAAATAGACATACTGAAATAGGTGTGTTGTCAGTGGCAACCAAATCCAAGATGAGTGAGGCTTGTTGCCAAATACTGTTAAGTAAATAAATTATAATGGAAATAAAAGAGTGCTTGCTGCAGTAATTGCTGGAACTCCAAATTATGTCAAATGAAAAACATTTTAAAAAATATTTATCTTTACATTTACAGCTCATTTTTGTGGGTGGTTATTCTCCCAACTAGACACACATTTGTTGCTGTTATAAAATAAATAACATATATCATGTATCAGAAGCAGACCTCAGATTCTTAACACTGGCAAAGCAATATAGGTCACAAATGTTCTGAATGCACATCATGATTTTAAATGTGTTAATTTTCAGAATATTTTTTATTGAAGTCAGCCGTGTCGCTGATGCCTGTAGGGAGAAGTTCTTAACATGTCCAGTGAGAGAAGGCACCAGGCCAGAACTAGGACACGCTGGATGAAGCTTGACTCTCTGCTTAGTCCGCCCTTTGAGACCATAAGCAGAATATGTGTGAATATATTTATGTATTTGCTAAGTTTTATATCTACTATTTCCAGTAATTTCCATACCAATAAATATGGGCACTTTGAGCTAAGGGGAATCCTGTTCTTCCATGAACCGCTTGCATATGTTTAATTGCATCAAGCTGTAAATTACATATTGAGTTTATTTATTCAATGTAAATGGAGTAACACACTGCAGGGCATAACAGAAAACTGACAAGGCTCACACTGATATTTTACAGTATTATATATAAAATTTAATTTATGTTGGGGGTGTAATTTTATTTTGAATCCGTGCTGCACTCCAGACTGACAGGGCCCGATTATTAAATATGGATTTAACTGTTTGCCTGTAGACAGACCTCCTGCCGATCCACCAACACGTCTGTCTTTTAATGACTGATCTGCTCCCTCCAGAAACTACTCATTTTCCTTTTGATTGAAGTTTATTGCATATACTTAAAAGCAAAGACCTGATTAAAACTGATTAAAAAAGATATACAGTCATGTGAAGGAGATGGGTGTGAAATCGAGTTCTGCACCACTGGACAGTGAAGGAATGAACTTAGCAGATGAGGAGTCTTTTCTCTCTAGCTTTGATCCCAAAATCTGCCTATTCTGTCATAATAATAAAAAAAACTGCTTTTCAGAAACTGTAAGTAGTTATGAAGCATTGGCTTTTTGGTGTATTAGGTAATCTTGGGCAGTTAATATGATGTGATTGCGGGCATTAAGGCTCACATTGAAACCCACATACTTCATAAACCTTAAACCATATTAATTGCTGTGTTTGGGTCATCCAGGTCATTACAATTCATTAAGAAATGTACATATACAGTTGTTGCCCACCTGTGGGCCACCAATATTATGTGTGAACCCTAACCCTAATACTAACCCTAACCCCCTATCTCTACCCCTAACCCTAACCCTTCTCTAACCCTAACTCTAACCCTAACCCTAACCCTAACCCTAACCCTAACCCTAACCCTAACTAAACAATAGACAAACACAGTCTGCTTAAACTAATGTCACACACAAATGATATGTTTTCATGTTTTTATTGAACACAGCATCTAAACATTCACAGTGCAGGGTGGAAAAAGTATGTGAACCTTTGGATTTAATAACTGGTTTGGCAGCAATAACCTCACCTAAACATTTCCTGTAGTTGCAGATCAGACCTGCACCTCTTTACAAAACTGTTCCATTGCAGCGATATTCTTGGGATGTCTGAAGCGAAACGCTTTCTTCAGGTCATTCAACAGGATCTCCTCCACGGTGTTCTCAATGAACTCCATTCTTGTCTAATGTTTTACTTATTGTAGATTTGTCAACAAAATTGTTAGCATGTGCCTTTAGCTGACACTCTAGGATTCTTCTTTTAGAGATTTTTTTAGAGACTGCAATTCTCAAAACTGGTGTGTGTTTTTTATAGGGCAGGGCAGCGTTAACCAACTCATCCAATCTCATCGCATTGATTGTACTTTCAATGTGTCTCTAGTTTGTCTTTGAGTCTGAATCCTTTCAACCCTATACTAGAAATAACTCCCTTTCATATCTATCAAACACTATATGTAGTAAATGTCACAATGGCAGCCATGTTTCATCGGTGGTGTAGGTCATAAAACACAATGCAATGTAAACAACAGATGCAGGTGTAAGCCTCAGCCTCTAGGGTATTGGTTTACGGTGATCCTAGATTCAGAAACTAAACAAACACATATGAAAATGCTGTACCTGTACAAACAGTTCTGAAGCACTGTCACTGCTAAAGCTGAGATTCATCATAATAATGTGTTTTTTTTAATAACAAAAAGTGAGCCTCCAACTGGGATAATGTTGATCTCTACAGCTCGCTTATTCTTGTCATTTCAAATTATTTTGAAACTATATCATGTTAAGACTGTTTTCCTCGTGCTGCCTGCGGTTTTCTATTTTAGTTTTGTTGTGTGCTTGTTTAGCAAAACGTTTGGATATTTTTGTGTTCTGTGTGGTATGGTCTGTTTTTTTTTTGTTTTATTTAAAATAATCTTATCCTTTTCATAATATCCGGAGCTGTCGACATCAGTGTTATAAAAGATATGCACACTATGGTTTTCATTTATAAAATATACATACAGACACAAATAGTAGTGACCTTTAATAAAGTAGTAGTTGGTGAAACTTAATGCATTTCTTACTTTTTTTTCCAATATGTATTACACATGAGCACTTGACCTTTGCTAAAATAATCCATCCTTGTGGCAGGCGAGGTATAGGGGGTGATTAAAGCATGATTATTGTACAATAAAGGTCAAACTAAAACATCCCCTTTAAGGCAGATAAACACATTATTATGGTTTGATAAATCTTAAAAACATGGCTAAAAAATGCATCTGGACACTCAAGTTCAAATTCACTTTTCTTGCAGTGTTGGCAGATTGAAGCCTGTATGAATGTAGTATACTATTACCTTTTAACACAATTATCATTTGAGTCTGTTTTGTGGTGACAAACTTGAAGCAACACAAATTGTGATGATATGTTCACAATATTGGGGAAAAATGCACTGGTCCAACTTTGAACTTTGAGGCAGATGGCTAGTTAAAACAGTCCACTTAATGTAATGAGATTAAGGTTACTGGCAAAACCTGAAGTATATTGGGAAGTTTTATGATATAGTTTATGCCTCTCTTCTGCAGGTGTGAATTGTTTCTTGGTTATTCTGGGGGTTTTATGACAAATGATTCAGTTTGATAAATACACTAGATTACCAGCATCACATCTGCACCCATGCTATTCATTTAGCACTTGCTTCTTAATAAACTGGGTCACATGACATCCGAAGACATATAGAAGCTAAATAATAGGCCACTTGGTCTCTTGTTTTATCATAGCCTTGTATCATTTATAATTGAACACCTCTTTGGGAATACTCAGATTATTTCTGACATCATTGGCAGTTTATCACACAGAATAGAAGATCAAAATGTGAATATCTTAATATATTTTCTTATCGTTGTCAAGGCATCATTTTTCCATTAATATTGCAAGAATGCAGCACTTAATTCGCTAAAGTTGTCTTTTGAAAGTCACAAAGCAGTCACGACCGTTTCCAATGACACAGACATCTTAACACGCCTTTTGTTCACGCGTATCAATATAAAATGAGGATTTGTATTAACTCCCAGCGTGATGTTTCATTGTAACATAATCACAGCTTTATCCATTGGCTCTGTGCTCATAACGCCAGTCAAAACGTATTAAAATATTAGAACGTTTCTCGATAGTCCATGTGTCAAAGGCTTTCATCTATCACACTGTAGTCTGTCCCTCTGTGGTCTTTCCTTTCTCTGCCTCCTTTCTTTTGTGTAATTACCAAAAGTCTTAAATAGGCCCATGCATTAATCATTTTCTGTCATGTGATTGGAGCTGGGTGTCAAGAGGCCATGCAGTCGACGTCGAGAAGAGGGAAAACTCCAGCTGACTAAAGGTTCAAGGTTGGATCTGCACCTACTGCCACACATATGTTCAAATATAGGGCTATTTTACTCTCCGTAATTGCATGCCATGGAGGGTTTTCATGGGGGTTATCAGCATCCCCTTTCCACTGCGAGGATATCTTCTTTTTCTAACAATTTAAATAGATAGTGTCGGAAAAAGTAGATCATTTTATCTGTCAGGGAGTAAAAAGGCCAGTTCTTGCAAAGGCATTTTGAATGGTTTTACAGAAATGTTTCTATAGTTGTGACAGTCTGTGGAGATTCTCAGTCATCATCTAAGTCAACCACCAATTTATCTCTATTAGTAGCATTCAGGTTTGTCTACCAAGTATGTTGAACTGTAATTTTGACGAACTCGAATTGATTATAAGCAGTGGTAAAAAGTTTTTATTCTAACATTATACACGTTTAATGGCCATATATTCTGAGATCTATATACAACTATATAAATGCACTTGCTACATTCACATAGCCCTAAAATGGTCACTGTTTCTAGATTAGGGACAGACTTGTGGTGTTTCTATAACTGGACGTGTTATAGACATGTCTTGAGTGTATTTTTTCTTTCAGACAATAGCCAACCTTAAACCAGACTTGAACTCCCATTAGAAGTTTCTGGCTATTCTTTTTCTTGATTAGTTTGTTTGCTGAAGTCAGAAGAACCTTGGGAATTCAGCGTAATTGTTCAATAACAGGAACCATTTGAGGAGCACATGATTGCATCAACTACAATACTCTTATTTTTACCCACAGTGGCTCTCCTTCTTGCTGTCTAATCCATCATTGGGCATTGGCAGCCATTCATTGTTCAATATGGTGTCTTTTCTTGCTACTTGAGTTGTTATGTTATTGAGTTGAATAGAAAACAACCACTATACACTTATGCTAAGCTCTGCATAGGACTGTGCCTCTATTTCTCTATCCACCTCCCATTGCCCTGATCCCATCACTACTCCTCCATCTGCCTACAGAGACCTAAGGCACATTCATAATTAATGAGCTCCATGTAAAAAGGTGAAGAAAAGCACCCCTGGAGAGACGGCTCAGAAAAACAGATTCGAGAAGATGCATGTGCAAAAAGTGAATTAAACATTGCTACAGAAGACGTGTTTGGATTGCATATGTGTAGGTTGTATAGCAGGAGGCAGGTAAATCAGCCGGAAGACAATAGAAATGGTCCCACCAGTGCTATGTGTCAGAACATATCAGAAAATCGTTAATTCTGTTCAAAGACAAAACAATTTGCTAATGGTTGTTCAACCAAGAATCTTTGTTGTTTCTCCTTTGATCTCAGACAAACACTGAGGCTCTATAGTCTCAAAATAGCAGTGGTAATAATCAAGATCACAATTTTCTGTCATTATCTGCTCTTATCATTATTTATTGTTTCTCTGTTTTTGTTGTTCTGATTACCAATGTCCTATACTTTTACAGCAGTCATTTTGAGATGGAGCAATTTGTTTGTTAATGGATTTGACTATACTGAACACTGTATCAGGGACAAAGACGGTTCTTTCACAATATTTACCTTTTATATATATTGATGTCATTGTTGGTACAGAAAGTATGTTTAGTAAGGCATGCATTGTGTTGCATGTTAAATACAAATCTAAACAGTGTGAAGTCAGAAATGTTGACTGCTTATTTATCCCAGCGGCTTTAGAGCTGAGGCTGAGAACACTTGGATAGGTCTACACTAAGACATATACACTGACATTACATATATATATGTCATGGACATTGAAAAGAAGCCCGGGAGAACCCACGAGAGCATGGAGACGACGCACAGTCTCACACATAATTAACGTTGACAGCCAGAAAATGTACTTTGCACAAACCAGTCACTTTACCAATCTGCATATATTACAAATAAGAAATTATTTGCTGGATTGTCATTATCAATATAGTCGATCATATATATCATCATATATCATATACTATAGTCAGCATACTTCAGGATTTTTTAGCCAAAAGTGATTACTTGACCTTTACTTGTTTGGTGGCAAAATGATCTTCTTTTTTAACCTGACCCCACCCTTTCGTAAAGATCACATATCATCACAAATAGAAACTGATCACATTTTCCTTTTACAATAAATCACCACCACACATGAAAGGCCAGTGTTATTCCCCTCTAGAAAGCAAACATCACTTTCTGGTATTCCACACTGACATTAATGAATAAAAAACGCAGGAGCCTGGCAGTTTGGGAAAACCTTCAAAGGGAGTAAACAAATGCTTCCTGTGTGTGGTAATAGAGGGATAATTACAATTGCCCATCACACTAATATGGCATCTCTGCTCCATATGGCAACAGTGGTCACCCATGAAAGCACTCAGGTCGCACATGAGACGCGTGTGTAGTAAACAGCATTTTCTTCTTGGCTTCCAGTTGAAATGTTGAATGCAAAACAAAAAAGAGAAAGCTGTGACAGTCCTCATTCGGGAATTGGAGCTAGGCTGGCAGATTTGAAGGACAGATACGTCCCACTTTTCTATTTGCTGTTGGTGATTGAAAGGTTTGACAGCTTCAACTGGCTATTGGACTGGACTATTGCATGTATTGACAGTGAAGCCTACCTACTGCTAAAGCTAAATAAAAGGCCATTTAATTGGATTTCTGTCTTCTTCCCAGTGTACGAGCTCAGTAAGAGAATTGATTTATTGCAGAAAGTATCTCCAACTCTGCACAGATAGAGGAGATAAGTCCCCTTTATGCTTGTTAGTTGGATCCCTTTTCCAGTTTATCTGTCAAGCATTGGCTTTGAAAAAAGAAGGGACTATTGCAATCTGATTTTATTAAGAGAATAGATTGTCTGAGTAATTGTATCTTTGGGATTATTGGCCTATAATTGAAATATGGTAAGAGTGTTGGCACACCATATGTCCAAAGAACTCTAGCTCTTGTTCTCATAGCTTTTATATCATTGTGGATAACAGGCCATGGTAATGTGGAGTTGAAGTCTTTATTATTATCCATAAGTCTTTGAGTCTTTGAGGGTAGCACATTTTGAAAAAACACTCTGAGGGTCCAGGATATTTTGATGTATTTTGTTAATTTTAGTCCGACCTCATGCAAATATCAAGATCACAGTGCATTTGGTCACCGTAGCGTGATAAAAGACAGTACACGTGAACGTGAGCAGATGAAACACATTAAAAGTGAATTTGTGAGTGGACAGACTAAGACAGTATTGCTCTGTTTCTATCAAACACCATCGAATGCATCATCTGAACACAAATTTAGAATGTGTTTGGTGTCTAGCAAATCACTCAGGATAGGTGTATTCATTTAGCTCAGTGATAGGAGACAAAAATAGACTTAGTGAAATGGGAACTGATTTGGAAAAAACAAACTATTATGTAACTGGAAGAGCATTATCCACGGACCACAGATTAGATGGGAGTCCAGGGATTAGTGTACTTGGCACAGTATGGGCAAGGCCAATGTTTGGTGCATTCGATATTCTTTTTGTAGAGGTTTTCCTCGTAAGCATGTCCTCAGATACAAGCTGATCTCTGTGCATGGATAATAAAAAAAGAAAAGAAGTGTATTCATGTTCAAATGTCATGGACTCAGCCAATAGAGGAAGAATAATTATACATGGACTGAAAGGCATCATTGTGTTGGGGTGAAGACTTGCACTTGATTGGAAATGTTCAGAGGTGGTAGAGTAGCCAATACCTTTACTCAAGTAAGAGTACTGTTACTTCAAAATAATGTTACTCAAGTAAATGTAATAACTAGAGTAGAAAAGTACTGGTGAAAAAAATACTCAAGTCCTGAGTAAATGTTTGAGCGTAATGTCAGATTATTTGTTTAATATTGTTTAAAAAAATAAACTAAAAAAGTATTATTTTCAAAAATTGAGGCACAAGGATCAGAATTTCACATCATCACATTTTTCACATAAAGCCGTTCTTACATGACACACAAAGGTGGTAAATGTACTCTTACTCCTTGACACACAAAGGTGGTAAAAGTACTCTTACTCCTTCTAGATTTACAAGATTTTACTCAAGTAAAACCCACCGCTGGAAATTGTATAAATAAGACATAATCCATAACAAGTTTTTTTTTTGCTGCAATTTATATACTTACAAAATTGAGCATCAAACGTCTATTTCAAACCTAAGTTTCAGTATTCTAGTAAAGGTTAGATTCTCAAAAATGGTACAGAAAATATATCACTGTAGCTAATAAGAGTGAAGCAGAGCTCATATGGAGAGTATAACAAGTGTAGGGTGCAGCTGTGGAGATGCAAACACAAATGACTGTTCCAGATGAGACAGTGAATGTAGGACACATGTGTTGTTTAGTGGATCGTGAATCAAACATAACTTTATGAAAATGTTTTAATTCTATATTGACATAAATGTACGCTTTTGAAGCTTTGAAAAGTTGTGAAAGTTGAAATACATTGTACTTAATGAGGTAGATCCATTGTAGTTACATGTTATTACAGTTTGTTACACAGTGTATTACATTGTACTTAATGAGGTAGATACAAACTAGTTAAGGGCTATGTCAAATAAAATGTGACCAAATGTGTTTATTACTCTATTATAATTAGTTCATAAATTATCTAATCTCCTAATTTTCAATATTGAAACACTTAACTTTAGGGCTAGCCATAAACAATACCAATACAATGTGTACAGTGTAGAGACATACTGGATACAATAGTGTGCTATATACATGTCTACATGCAATATAAAACATGGTGCCAGTTTCCAACTTTCAGTAAAAGTGACTTCTAAAGTGTCCATGCAGAACTATCTCTAGCTGTACCTTGATGCACTTTCCAGATGACATTTTGTTGCCGGACAGTGACACATTTCCCATCACACATTGACCTTTAATGCATCCAAAGGTCACGTCTCTCATTCTCTCAAAGTGGATCCATGCGTTCAGAAGCAAGTCCTGTGTGACAACAAGAAAGACTTTACTTGTAAATGCTGAGATTCACCAGGAGATATAGACGACGAGAGATTATAGAACAAGTGTAATAAGAGTAATGAGAAATATTTCTCCAAAAAACACACAAATGTTGAATCTGATCATTTTTATTAGTGACCAAGTCCACAAAATCTGGAGATTAACAATAGATCATTTCAAAGTTTGTAAACAGAAAGTTCTAAGTTCCAGAATGGAGGCAACTGGAGGCAAGACCATAATACATTTTCAATGGAGAAATTACATCAGCCACAAAATATTGCAAATGAAGATGGTTTTGACAAATGACAACCACTCTCCACATGTAGGTTATGTCAGAGCCTGGGTAGGAAACATTAGTGAATGTACCTCACCTTGTATGTTTATTTAATGTACACATTAGTAACAGTTAGACTTTTGGATGGTGGCTAAATTCTTGATTTTCAGGTTTTACTCGACAAGTCCTTACAGAAGTGTTGACGACCACAATAGTTTTTTATATTGTATGCTCAGAATTATTATTTCTCTCACCATAAACACTACTTTTTTGTAAAGTTAACTCACAGTCGCCTCCATTCCGGAACTTTGAACATCCCATATGACAAACATTATATAGTTATTTTCCTTCCCTCCATCTTCCATTAAAATGTATTGGGCTGTAGAATGTTGTGATCTCACCTGCAACCCAGCAATGTAAAGTTTTAACTCATGACGAATAACTTCCCACGTCCAGTTGCCTGTATAACTAAACTTCGGAAAATGTATATTACTGAGCATTATACACATTATTATAAAGGCATCTCAGAAGTGTTAGAGGCGGTGTCTGGGGAGAGGAAAACTCTGCTGCCTCCACATCCCAGTCCCAGATTAGGTGTATATGATGTTTTAACAATTCAAAAGCTGGTATTGTATTGCATATGGGGTAGTCCCTGATCACTATAGTGTTACTGTAACAATTAGCCCAGCGCTCCATTAAACAGGAAAGCCAATCATGTCTTTCAGTGTGGACCAGCATGCAACACCTTGTAGTCATAAATAAAGGCCATCGGTGCATTATAAGTATGGTGAGTACAAGACCTTTACTATAAATGCCAAATGTGTGGCCTTCTCGAGCGAGCAGGGAACGATCAGCCGGAAATTGCTTGTGACCTCGAGAATATGGAGCACAGGCCATTTTCGAAGGTGACATGTTTAGATATTGATTGTTTGGTTGTGATTGAACCTCTGTCTACCTCAAGTACAAGGAAATGAATACATACGTTTAACTGTCTCTGAAGCTAATGCATATTGTGGGCATTTTACACCAACACATTCGATGCATTATTATCTATAAAAACAAGCAAAAACCAAATGAAATGCAGTGGTAATAGAATCTCATAAACTCTAGTGGGCAAAAATAGCACACACGATATGTATGGATTCACCATTTTAGCACACGCTGGACATGCAACACTATTCCACAACCCTATAAAAAGCCCTATTGACATCATTACTTTCCCATCTGACCATAGCTCAAGAAATGATTTTACAAGTCTAGGAGACACAATCCTGGCTTAGATAAAAACAGATGCAAATATTTGATTGTTTTTTGTTATTATATTTGTTAAGTAGAACACTAATATACTACCATTATGATTCAATGCATGCTATACCTCACTTGATCCTGAGCTTTATGCATTGTGAAAGTACAACCTCGTTCTACTGTTATTGGCTTGTGGTTTGTGTGACCACCTCATTTACTCTATCTGTCTTCAACAAACAAGACACTTACACTTACCATAGATTGGCAACAAGAATTTACCTCTGTAATCTCTGCAGACTGTAATGTGCTGGTCTGAAGTGACCATTCAGCCAGACCTGTTCACTCTGCTCAACTAGCCAATATATCTGAACAATTCACGTCTGGACCACTTTGAGAAGGTATTCCTCAGACTTAGCACTACATATCAGTCTGAACATATTGAATGGATAAATAAAACACATGACTAAATCAGCTGGCCCTTTGCATCAAGTGTACAAACATATATGTACAGTAAAGGGGCCCCATGAATTCAGCTTACCTTTGTTATTAGATATCCAATGTTATTTTTTTTTTTTTAACTTGAGGCATTAGGAGACAGACTTTGACCCAAAAAATGTCCAAACTATATTATATTGTGTGTGCTTTTCTTCTGTAGTTCACATTTGAAAAGAATCTTGTTTTCCCCACTTCTTTAGTTACCTGTCTGTTTCATTTCTGGAGCTCTGCACTGCGATGCGTGTCAGTGGGGTCTAACCTGATCGGCTCTCGTTCGCAGACAGATGCGCGCTGCACAGATGGGGCACCACTGGAGCGAGTCTTTACACGCGAGGCTTCATTGGCTGAGAAAGCGCGCGTGTCACGGCGGTGGAGAGGGAGCCGCAGTCAACAGCTAATCGAAGCGTTGAACTGTCGCTTCTCGTGGATCCGACCTGCTCTGCCGCTTTCTCCTCCATTTATTTCTGTTTATTTCTTCACGGTCTGGTTCACTTTGTTAACGCGTCCACTACACACAGGTGCTGAAACATGAACCAGAGCGCAGGAGCAGCGCAGCACACGCGGAGATACTCCATAGACGTGGGGAAGGTAAGCGCTATCAATATATTTTCGCACTTTTTACCGATTGGAGGCTGCCATGCAAGGTACCCAGAAGTCCAACTACGTGATATAAAGTTTGGCTTAAGTTTTGGGAGTTTCTCTGAATTCGTTTCTGCTTTTTATAGAGGTCTGATGTTGGATAAATGAAGGACAACCGGACATGGGACGTTCCAGTTTGCGCCTCCTCCGCTCTGTCCACATTTTTAAATGATTTATGTGACTTTGAATACTGCGCACACATATGGCACAGCAATACCTATTAACATTTAATATAAACTACGCCATACGACCTCCATAGATAGGAATGAGTCTTATGTACATTTCAAACGGATCGTATCGACCTTTTTTTTAAGAAATCAATGCTTGTGTGGGGCGACCTTCAAGGCAAATCCCAGTGTGGGAGCAGGTGAATGAAGTAAACAAACTGGCGACTGGACTTATCGGATTGAAAGACTTCTCCTCACTTACTGAAGAGAAACTCAGTATACTTGTTTGTGCTCGAGAACCAGAGGGCAGTGTTTAATGAATAAGTCACGAGCGTGTACCGTTTAATATATTCACAACATACGGTTGTATGTAAGTAGGATACGCAGTAATAAGGGACTCATATAGGCTACAAAAGAGTAAGAAGTGGGTTAAAGTTACAGAAAAACAACTGATCTTTCTCAGTAGTAAATAAACCTAATACTACTTTTTTTTTTTAGGATAATTAGATTTATAAATATAAATATGATTTTGTAAAGTTAAGTGCATTGAGAGCATCAGCAGACAAAACAATAATAATAACAACAACAACAACAATAACAACAATAATAACAATATTAATAATAGTGATAATCATAATAACAGTAATAATAATAGTAATAATAATAATAACAATAATAATAAAGAAAATGATGACAACTTAGCACACGTATTGTCTGGTAAACAAATGCCCAGAATAAAGCTATACTGGGCTCTCACCAAGACCAATAATAATAATAATAATCATCATCATCATAATAATAATAATAATAATAATAATAATAAATAGACCCAAAGATGCTCATTGTGATAGGGCACAGAGGCATGTGTGCTCAAAAAGAATGTGCTGCTTGCTTACACTACTCACTATTTTTCTCTTAAAAACTCACAACAGGTCAATTTGACCCGAAGGCAACACAAGGGTTAAAAAAGTCATCTGAAAAAATCCCGTGAAGGCCACTCCCCAGCGCCCTCCCCTGGTTAATGTGGGCATGATTAGAGCCAAGGTGAGCCTCATCAAATCAAATCACATCAAATCACATCTGGACCGAGGCCCTAATGGAGATTAAAAGCCTTCGCGGCACAACCAGGACTTACCCGACACCGGCCGTCACCTGCTGTTTCTTCACATCTGACCAGCACTAAAAGCCCACGACTGCAAAGCTAACATTATAGTGGCCACTTTGTAGGGGCTTAATTTCCCTCCATCAGAGCGGCAGACTAGAGGCTTTTAGAACCAATGTGTGCTCCGAGCAGAGTGGGCGGCCATGTTTTTTGACCCAGAGAAACTCAAATGTAGTTACAAAGACCACTGGGGAGTCTATACCGCCTTGTAGGTCAAAATCACACTCCCTGTAGCATACATTATTCTGTTTAAGGGGTAGAGCTTGGTTCAAGGTTAAGGGAGTCCAATAATGTAGATAAAATATACAGTAATTAAAGCTATTCTGTTTTTTTCCTTTGCATTTGCTGAACTTGAAGTCTTCACTGAAGGATGCAAAGAAACAAAAACAGCTTGAATGGGCAAATATGTATTTTTCTGATACAAAAAGTGACTATATAGCCCCTTTAAAATGTTTGCCATTTGGAATGTTCCGGAATGGAGGCAACTGGAGCAAAAGTGAGTTTGTGGTGAGGGATAGAATAATTCTGAACACATGAAAAACTATTGTGGTCTTCAACATTTCTGTAAGGACGTGTCCAGTAAAACCTGAAAATCAAGTGTTTTGCCTCCAGACAAAAGTCTAACTGTTACTAATGTGTACATTAAATAAACATACAATGTGAGGTACATTCACTAATGTTTCCTAACCAGGCTCTGACATTACCTACATGTAGCAGAGTGGTTGTCATTTGCCAAATCCATCTCGATTTCTCATATTTCGTCTCTATAACGTTCTTTCTTCCCATGTATTATATAAAATACTGTTTTGGTCAGTTTGATGATCCTTAAATTCCCGTCACCAGTATGAGATTTATTCATTCAAAGGTTATTTACTCTTTATGTTCAGGCCAACCCTCAATAAATGGATTGCTGTGCTGAGTGTTAATTAAACTCAGTACAGCAATGCAAAATTAGGTTTCAAGAAATATTTGTTATTGTATCCACCAAGAGTAGATAGATCATTGTACATTGATGCTGACTGATCATCAGAGGTGGGTAGTTACATTTACTCAGTTACATTTACTTGAGTAACTTTTTAAATAAATTGTACTCCATAGAGTAGCTTTACTGCACAATACCTTTTATTTTTACTTGAGTAATAATATTTTGAAGTAACTGTACTCTTACCTGAGTAAAATCTTGTAAATCTAGAAAGAGTAAGAGTACTTTTACCACCTCTGTGTGTCATGTAAGAACAGCTTTAAGTGAAAAATTTGATGATGTGGAAATTCTGTTCCTTGTGCCTTAATTTTTGAAAATATTATTTATGTTTTTATTTTATCTTTTGAAAATATCAAAATCTGTTTATTATCTTTACATTTTTTTTTTGCCAGATTACCACAAAATTAAACAAATAATCTGACATTACGCTCAAACAGTTACTCAGAACTTGAGTAGTTTTTTCACAAGTACTTTTCTACTCTTACTCGAGTAATTATGT